>JAHPZR010031824.1:40000-45039 GCA_019787425.1 Platygyra sinensis | reverse complement strand
ATATATTAAATGATAATCTACAATTCTCATTACAACTATCTCATACCTTCAGATCGGTAATTTTCTTCATATCTGGATTTTTGGGTCAAAATATTGGTCGAGATGTGATCTTTCATTTTTTAAAAGAAATTAATGAAAAAGTCTAAATTTTGGCGGAGAAATCGCGGTTTCACGTTTACCCCGGAAGTAAAAGTTTGCCCCTTGATTGACGTGGACCTGTTCGAAGAAGCGAAAGAAGCGAACCAAAAATGAAAATACAGCAATGAGGAGGGTTGTCCAATACTGTTGACCAGATTCCAGTGGTATCCCCTTGCCGTCGATCGGAAAACCGGAAGTGTAGATATGTAAAGGCCTACTAATGGAGTTGATCCATCTGACACGAACAGATTCCGATGGAAAAGTCCATGTTCTATTCGTTGGAGACTTGGATAACGGGGTAAAAAGTCGCTCCCATGGAATCCATGTTCTATGATGTCTATGATGAGTCTTGGAGAATGGGATTGCCTTTATTCTGGTCGAAATGACACACTATCCTCAAGCAAACTATTAAAAACAAAATATAAAGAAATAAATAATTATAATCAGAATCAACTAACACGTTGTGTCGTCCTTGAGTCTTTATTACCGCGTTGCATTAAAATACTGAACAGTTGACAGTTTTATTCACTGATTAATAAGCTGAAGTGTTGCCAGGAAGGCGACGATCCCGGGGAAGGGGCATGAGCCCTCTTTCTTCGATTTGTCCCTTGAGAATTTAAATGGCATTCTTCATTACGGCACTGGCATTAGTTTATTGAGAAATCTAGGACTAAGGCGGGGTATAAACAAATGGTAAGAGAAACAAGTCATTGTTGTGTGTTTCTTCGGAGGAAAGGGAAAGGTAACACGTATTCTTATTAGGGATTTCTGATTATGTAAACCGGTAAAAGACTGTGAGAAACATTTGAATTATTTCGGACGGTAAAAACAGGCATGTGCCGCAATGATATTTAATGATAAAGCGAAGAATGTGCGATTTTTAAAAAAACAATGCCAATGATGAAACACAACAATGATTAAAAAGCGGAAACAGACACGCTTGCAAAGCATACTTAGAAATGGCGGCTCTGGATGAGTATCACAGTATATTTCGTTTGCTGAACAGTCAACAAGGTATCGCCAAGCGAAGAGGATTGTTTGAAAGCTTCAATGGTCACGCGCTTTTTCCTTTAATTTCCTTAATCATAAAAATTACAATTTCCTCGATTGTGATTGGTTTAAAAGAACTCATATTTCCCACTAATTCACTTGTCAAGTTGTTATCGGACAGTTTGTTATCGGACACCTGGTTATCGGACAGTTTGTTATCGGACAGTTCAATAAGCCAATCACATTCAAAATTGTAGTTAAAATAAACCATAACATTTAAAGTTGAAGTTTAAATCAGCCAATCACAACCTTGGTTTCAATCACCATAGAAACAAGTGTACAAAGTCCTAAATTGGGACTTTCTTCAAAATGGAGAATTTTTTCCCTTGAGCAATGATTATATTTTAGAAGACAGTAATGATTTATTTTATCCTATGGCACAAATGCTTATGCGAACTATCCAGATGAGTTCCTTTGTGGATATGTTGACATGTTCAGATGAAGTTCAGCCCTCCACAGCATTGTTTTATATCGCTTCGCAACAACCGCGGCAAACGGAGGTAAACATCCACCCGACTGTAATACCACTGCACAGTACGCTAGTATTTCCTCCCTCGAGAATCCTCATTTAGTTCAACAAAATCAAAATACAGGAACAATAAAAGTAGACCAAGCTAAGTTTTCAACTTGCATCGGACGGAGAAATTTCAGAAATAAACAATAGTAAAACCACAGCCTCCTAAAACATCTCTCGAGCAACTAAATCATGGATGACAGCATACTAGGTAGAATGTTGTAAAGCCAAAAAACATTAATGTATTAATCTGCCAGTGAAAGACGAGAATTATTTCACATTGCTAGCGGATACGTGCCTGTACAATCCAGCTCGACATCTGCGATTTCGAATTCTTCAACATTCCCTTTGCACAGTGTTCGGTGCCTGCAGCTTCAGCAAATCCACCAGCTGTAGGAGAATGTTCGACCAGCAGTTCCAATCAGTTCAAACCAAGTTTCTTCATTAGCGAATGAGGCAGCATTCACCGGTATGCCGTCGTCCAAGTACAGCATGGCCACAAAAATCTCTCGGCACAAAAATCTCTCGCCACCAGTTCGGTGTGTTTAAAAAACACCAGCAACTTAAGAGAGTCCCCGTCCCGAAAAGCCAAGGAAACGAAGAATCATCATTGACTCTCTGCTCTCTTGAAGTGAGCTGTGTATCGACTCAGCTTAAAGTGGTACTGCGACCAAAAAAACCAATTCTTGTTTTTTTTGGATTTCAAAACTATGTGAACTAAACACTAACTGGCCCAAGTTTTAAGTTCTGATTTTCAAAAGGCACCTGTTTATTTAACTGGAATTTTCTTATTTATTGGTCCGCCATTACTAACTTTAAAATCTTAGGAGAACTGGGTCGAGGAGAAAATGACGTCACTTGCTCACTAGTTTAAGAATGCAATGCGTGTGTACGCGGCTGAATTAATATGCAGCACGGGAGTTTCGGGCTTTCAGACTTTTAAAACCCGTGTTTTGCATATATAATAAATTGCGTTTACACGCTGAAATCTTAAGCTAGTGAGTAAATGACGTCATTTTCTCTAGATCCAACCCTCTGATGTCCTGTCGGTCAGTTTTGAACGTGAGTAATGGCGGACCGTGAAATCCAAAACTTACACTCAAAATAAACAGCCTTCGGATAAAACTCAAAGCTCAAAACTTTGCCAGTTAGGTGTTAAGCGAACACACTTTCAAAATCTGAAGAAAAAATAGAAATGATTTTTTGATCATAGTACCACTTTAAAAACCTTGAATTTTGCAGGAAAAACTGCCTTTGTAAGCGTTCGGAATTTTAACCAAATTCTGCAAAGTTCTGCACAGTCTAGTCGTGCGTTTTTCATGCATGGTTGCGTTTTTGACTGACATACGACTTGTTTTTTTCCTCGTCACTTGGCAACCAGCAAATCCATTTTCACTGTAGTCAATTTCAGAGCGACAGCAAATTTTCCCTTTCTTTCATAACTTAGCTATTCTTCTTTTCTCGGAAATTATAATTTTTATGATTAATTGGTAATAAGACTTCGTGTCGTCCAATTCAGTCTGTAATCATACTCGTGTTAAACAAATCGGACTCCCGCTGCGCGGTCGTCCGATTTTGTCATCACTCGTATGATTACAGACCGAATTGGACTCCACTCAGTCCTATTACCATTACTTAACTTGGACGGTCAAACCGTGCCGCATAGAGCGACTTCAGAATACCCGACCATGATTGCGTGACATTGAACTCTTGCTCCCGTAGTCCCGCGGTCGTGTTGTAATCATTAAGGGGAAAAAATGTATTTTATGGCTTAATAAACTTAAGGCGAGTAAAACTATTGCTCCGCAGTCCCTCAGTCCCGAAGACGAATAATAATGAAAATTAGACGAGTAAAATGGATTTAAGAACAGGTCTTTTCATGTGTAGCCCACTTGTTTCGGCTGATGGATTTTAGAACGAGGTATATTCATATGCAGCACAATTGTTTCGTCTATACATTTAAATCTCTTTTGTTTCCATATTCAAATATTTACGGATTATAGAACGAGGTCTTTTCATGTGTAGCCCGCTTTTCGGTAACTCACACTTGCGATATGCTTGTTTTGACTCATGACACGACCAGACTTCCGCTGATTCCATCGGAAAAGTGTGTTTCCAATGGATCCAATGGATTCCATCGGACTACTTTCCAGCCCTTCTCAGTCTCAAAACATCTCAAGATAAGTGTTTACACATTCCGGTTTCAACTTGTGACTGAAACTGCCGGTAACTCAAAGTGGACTCAGCTGTACTTCGACTAGACTCAATTGGACTCCAGGTTTTGTCCACTGGAATCTGATTGAGAATTGGACATGTGTGGAATACGTAAGAGGATACGTAGCAGGCTTGTAGAAAGCAGCATAGATGCTCAGTCAACAAGAAACGCTTATCTCATGTTATGTTGTGATGGTGGACTCTGGTGTTGTGTTAATTTCATATCATTCGGCTCACTTTACCATAAGCCAAATGTTTGGGAGTCTTACTAGATGAAAAGCTTACATTTGAAACTCATAATATTGATTATATAAGTAAAAAGGCATGTGCTGCCATAGGAGCTTTGAGAAGAATTAAGCCTTTTGTTCCACCCTCGTAACTTTTTACACATCACTAATTGAACCTTATTTTGACTACTGCTCACCCCTGTGGGATACATGTGGTAACTGAAAGATAAATTACAAAAAAAATCAGAATCGTTCAGGAAGGGTTATTACAGGCTCTTCATATGCTGTTAGGTCGGTAGATGTGTTGAATAACTTAAAATCGAAAACCCTTGAAACCAGGCGCTCTATCCGCCCTCCAACTGTGTTACTCCTTTGTAAAACTCAATGCTGCAGTGCTGATATATAAATTACAATCTTAGGAACATCGAGACTGATCTAGCACTTCAAGGCCATGCACAAATTTTCTGAAGCGCAGCTTTAGGTATAGTGATGCAATGCTCTGGAACAGTCTTTCCTATGAGGCAAAGACAGCACAATCGCTTGCGGATTTCAAACGTAAACTTGCCTCCTCGCCTTCCATGCCTTCTACTGGATCGCACTGATTCCTTGTAATATGTATATAAATATTTTTATCTTTAATCAATCCTTCGTACATACATTTTTTAATTTATTCTAACGTGTTTACCTACGCCCCACCTGGAAACCAGCTTTTGTTGTGTGTTATCTTATCTAACCCGCTCTACGATACTCGGTCAACAACAGTGAGATGCTTTAAGAACGAGAGAAACACACAGCTTGTTATCGTGGTGTTTCTTTAGAAATGTCAAGCGATCCTAAAAAGTATTTTGCTTTTACATTCGATGAATTTACCGAACCAGGGGCCGAACTTATGTATA
>JAHPZR010031824.1:0-35000 GCA_019787425.1 Platygyra sinensis | reverse complement strand
AGAACGACGGTGCTTTAAAAGTCACTGTTCACAAACTTTCTCATTAATATGATTTTGTACAAAGAAGGCATTACGCTAGACACGAATTGACTACAAACGCTTAAAGAGATTGTAAATAAAACTTAGGGTTACCGTATACCTTCAGGGGTGTCTCGCGTCGAAGCAATGTAGCGCGTCCAGTGTAGATACCTAAACCCCTATATCAAGTTAACGCTCACAGAGCTGGCTATCCAACTACACCAATAATTTTGAAATGAAATAAATTGTCGAATTTTTCACGACTTTCTAAATGCGAGCTTCCCAATCACCTTTTCAAAGTTACAGGTATTTACAAATATTTAATATTTTTCAATGATTTTCTTTTCTACATTAGAGATTTCATTTGGATCATTACTTTAACCGAAAAATCGAAATTTGAAGAAATTGCCGATTTGAAGGTATACGGTAACCTTAAAAAAAATTTCCGTTATATTCGAGGAGAAATTGGCTTTCAAAAACTGCAAAATTCCTTATCTATGTACCAAAAGCGCTAATTAGCTCACACATTCTTGTACGCCTTTCAAACAGTATTCAAAGCTCAGAACTTATGTTTTTCAAGCGAAAGCGGAGAGGGTATCGCTTTCGCTAATAAAGAAAATGTCTTTACATGTAACAAAGGGCCTTCCACAGAGTTGTTACTTTGACAATTCCAGGCTCTCTGTGCACTTATTGGAGTTACTATAACATGTTCACCAGGCTACCTCCTTAGGATTAGTGGTGTGCCAGTTTTGAACAAAGCGGTTCTTGTAGTGTCCTTTAAATAAGGAGTTGACGTTCAGTGCTTCTGTTTTGTTCTCGTTCAAAGACTCTGCTGACGTCCACAGTTGAAATATGTCACCGGAGACACCAGACACATGCTTGAATACCATGGTCCAACCTGTTGGAAAGGGGAATCATGAACTACGAACTTAGAGAATTGTGGTTACACTGCACATTCAGATTCTGATTTACAAAAGCTTACAAAATGGTTCAGTCAGTAAAGGTGTGTTTGTAATTGTAAGAAAGAGCCTTGATAAAACGTTTGTTTGTAATTGCATGTAAGAAAAAGCCTTGATAAAAAAAAAAGCTTAAAGTTTACAGCAATAAATTGAGAGCGCTACTAGTTTTTTGACATGAGGTCTTGAATTTTTCACCTGTCACAACCTGGCTAGCCCCCTTCTAACAGCTAGCACCGGTTGCTAAGACTTCCCTGGGATCTAAAAAGGTTAAACATAACCTTTTTTCTAGGACAGGAAGCTAATTCAGTCAACATGACAAACGCCCTTTTAAATTTAATCTTCTTCTGTCAACGACACCCTATTCAAAACTTGTCAGAGCATCTACCAGTAATCTCTGCAACCGACGAAAGACGTGTCATCAAGTGTCAAAAGTTATGCCCAAAACTAAAATAAAACAATTGGCTTTTTTATTATTATTCTGATTCTCAGACGTGGTTAAGGTAGCTCACAGCCACGCGCTGAGAGATCGTTTGAGGATCACAGCTCGTGTCATTTCTGTTACCTCCTCCCCAGCTGGACTGGTCACAGTAGATATCAATCACTTCCGACTGGTCACTCAGGATTTGGTAGACACCATCCTTGGTGAAGCCAGAGTTCAACAGCTCTGCGCAGCTCTTGTAGGCTAGAGAAGAAACAAACAGAAGTAATATCACTAACAGAATTAGGATTGATGCTGTTTGAATATAATAATACACCATAATGAAAATCATCTTAAAATAATTAATCATCTAGTGAAAGCGCATTGTGTTCTAAAATCGCGGTTAGCCTGCTGCCCTCAGTCATGTTATTTTGAGTTACTTTGACCAAGCGAACAAAATCACCTTTACGTTGAAAGAAACCTAAAAAAATAGTTTACCAATGATAGAAAAACACCAAAGGGATAATAATTAACCATAAAGAAACAAGGATGGTTAAAGATGGAGAAGATTAACACAGATTACAAAGGACGAACTTCAGCTGAATATTTAGTCTAAATTCCAAAAAGATGCGTATCGTGTCGTAGATCATTTAACATCATCTAACGAGTGGAAATAAATGTCCTTATTATATGGCAAGGTAAATCCGAGAGTTCTGATTGGTTCTTTCTTGGTCAGGATTTCGCCATACGGACCGCTTCCATGGAAACGGTCATCGGCTATATATTTTTTGTTTTCGAAAGCCGGCAAATTTAAAACAAGCATGGCCCGAGTGCCATATAATAAACTACTTACTAACTTAGTTACTTCGAGCCGTACTGGGGAATATTGGCCCTCGGTCGTTTTTGTACGGACCTCGCTTCGTTCGGTCCGTTCTGCTACGGCCTCGGGCCAATATTCCCCAGTGCTGCCCTCGCGCTCGGTTAGTAAGAGGTTAATATTGTGGAGGCAGCGATTGTACGAGTTCTGGGTTGTTCAGAACCAGCTCAACTCAGCCACCACTCATTTCACCTGGGAATAGAACCGTAGTAACATGAAAAATGATTAGCGCTCGTCTTTAGAGGGCAGAGAATTGATTTGTAACTCACCGGCTCGATTCTTACCTTTATCGTTGGTTTTTCCACAGAAGCGTGAGGCGTACTCCCATTTCAAGTCATCATTTCCATCTACTGGATAACAGGTCTCCGCGTGCTTGCACGGATGGAGATCACAAGGAACCTGGGGAAAGCCAATAACCGGTGAAATTACGTAGTAGTTACATCTGTGCATTGACAATGTAAGTCAAACAAATGGCCATTGAAAATGTTAAACGAAAATCCCTAATAAAAGTGGAGCTCATGACAAGAATTTCCTAAGCACTCTGTTCTCTCCTTTTTATCCACTTTCTTTTTCCTTTTAACTCGTTGACGTTTGCTACAGCAGTTCCTCAATAGTTTGTTATACTAGTTTGTTATAATCACGATTCACTACTACTGCACGCCATCTCTTGTACTGTTCTAAAAAATATGTTTGTCTAACTCTTGCCTTGCATCCCTCTAATTAAAGTCTGTTTGTTAAGTACTGGTTCTGCTGTTCAAAACGACCTAGTTTTGATGAACTGTTGTTTGTTAAACTGACACTTGCTTAGATAAGTCTATCACCTGTAATTCAACGCGTGTTAATTTATGGTAATGTTACAGTTTACCGAATGAGGAGAGCTGAGTAGATTGGCTCAATTTCCGCACCATCCTACGCGCGCAAAACTTATTTTGAATAAAATGATTCAGTCATTCCGGAGATAGGAAATCACACGCGCGCGATGGATGAAGATATACTATTGAAGTTACAAAGAATTAAGTCGCCTGCACTATTAAACTAACTCAAAACGACGTTAGCTAGGTTCTAAAATTAGCACTTTAACAGTTACCAGCAGCATAGAGAATGTGACTCCTTCCTGATCAACAAACTCTGCATTTTCGTCGATGAGGGAGATGTCGTGCTTGTTCAGTTCACAAGTTCCTTTGCCGTCCTTCTCGGGTGACATCTTGTAGTTTGTAGAAGTACACCAAGCGTATCTAATACATTGTTGGCCGCACGATAATAAACTGGGAGAATCAGACCGTTTGACAACGTATCCTTTAAGCTGCTTATTTTCCCGCGTTGTGAAATATGATGAACGAGAAAAGGCGGTGGCTTCTTCGAAAGAGAACACGGTGATACTCTGGAACAGGACAAATAACACAACGCCTTTCCATGCCATAGTTAACTGAAGGCTGTACGAACTGCACTACTGTTCAGTAATGAAGTTCATATCCACTATGTAACCACTATGTAACTCATTCTGTATATATTTTATACGTTAAGATCTTCTGATTTGAGCCCGCGGGAAAAATGCGATTATATTGTTTTAACTTATCTCCAATAGCTTGCTCTCCTTTGAATAAACAGGCAAACCAAATGCTCTGTGAACGGGCTCATATCTGAAAGGTCCGCTTTTAACTATAAAACTGAATTGTTGTTTTTTTTCATGCGTTCACTTCGTTTCAATATCAGAAGAAATTTGCCCTGTTAACTAATCGATCACCAACTCTTTACTATATTTCGCGCAGTATTTTGTTACCAACGGAATTAATTTTATTATTTCCTCGCAAGCTTTACACACAGGTATTAATGACAAAGCCCACTTGAATGTATATTTGTTCCTGTCAATCTGTAAAAAGCGCAGCACTGTCAACCCTGTGAAATGACAAGCAGCACTTAAACTAAGTTGCAAATTTTACCTTGATATTGGATCGTGTATATTGGACAGCCCTGTGATATTGTTTCGGCAGACTTTGCTATCGGCGCAACGCTTAACTCTGTGAATTGACAGGCAGCATTTATCATCTATTTGCAAATTTTACCTTTCAGCACATACGACACGAATTGACATTCCATGTTTTCAAAAGAGCACCAATAACGTTTATATTTTCTAAAAGCTTAAGAATTCAGATTGCGATAATCTATTCGCGGTATTGAAGGAGGAAAAAAAACATATATATACACCAATTGATTACCATGACACGGCTAAGTGCTGCGATGAACTGAAATTTTGCTCTTCTCGATGGAGTACCTTTAGACGATCCTTTCCTGAAAATCGTTTTCTTTTTTATTTCTCAACGTTTGTTCTCATTTCATCGTTTTGTTTCTGAACGAAAGAGACATTTTAATAAATGGCGGCAACGAGATTCTACTTGTGTTGTTTGTATTTATAATTTGGCGAAAGACATTTTTGCGAGAATATTCACTATTTTTTTTTGAAGGAATTGTGTTTTGCGACTCGTGGAACAAAAATGCAAAAACTGCAACAATAAAAGCCTACGAAAATTTAATGCCACACAGTAGATTGTTTCTCAAATTGATTCATTCCAATCGAATTTGAGAGACCGTGAAAGGTCTCTACGTGTGTGTTCTTGAAAACATTTCTCTAAAACATAGATCGTGCTGGGTAAATCTGACTTGCCATGCCAAAGAGTTAAACAATGATGGTAAATAAAACTTCTTATTCTCTTTGCCAATATAAACGTAACTTCCGAAGGATGAAAGGGTAGAAAAGTTGTTAAAAATGAGGAAATATTCTTTTTCCCCGGACTAATTAATGAGATTAATTGCAATGAAAATATGGCGACAAAACTGGTGTGTGTGTCTTTACAGGCCATGCGCGAATTTGTGATGTCATGATGTCACACACGTGGGTCTGGGTGCGAGAGGCTGCCATAGTAATGCACCAGTAGTAAACCCCGACCTCTCCCTCCTCGGGTTACAGGTGGGGATTAGTTTTAATAGCGTGAAAAAAGCGACAAATGCCCCACCATGCGGGGCAAGTAATAGCAGAAAAAACCCCACCCCTGGGGCAGCTGAAGATGTTTCTGATGAGTTTGTAGCTGAATAATTCACAAGGCAGCAGAATAAATTTTCAAACTAAATTTTAAGAATGTCAGTTTCAAAGATTCCAGCCCTGCCAACTAAAATAGGCGGTTTTAGGCCCGGCATAGCGGGGCCCATGATCGGTGCAAGCGTGAGCCTCTAAGGGGGGTCCGGGGGCATGTTGCCCAGGGAAAAAAAATTATGATATGTGCCTTTAAGATGTCATTTCCTGCATTTTGAGATGACAGTCAATGAAAAATAGTGGAGTTTTATTCTTGGACTTTCTCATTTAATAAACATAACATCAACGAAGAAATCGAGCACCACGAGAGCATGCCACGAATGAATGCAAACCTTGCACAAAGTCGAGGCAATTCAGTGCATTTCCGCACCCAAAACTACCGCTTTCTTATCCTAGGATGCCAAAAGGGAAAAATGGTTGCGAAACCACAGAAAAACATCTAAAAACGGCAAAGAATCGTGCTAAAAAGACTGGTGAAACAACGGTGAAACAAAGAAAACGTTATCCTTCTTTGGCTAGGAAGAGTTTCAAAAACCATGAGAATATAAGGGGGGAAAGGGGAAATTTTTCTCCAAAAACGGTTGGTTTTCGGCCAAAATGGGAGGGTTAGAATCTCCGCACTTTATTTTATGGACAATTTTGGTCATAACATTCCATAAGTTATATCAGCAATATTCAGAAAGGTTGTCTTTACGGATCAGCGAAAGAAAAAGTCATCGGGACCTCAATATTAAAGCGTTTGCCTTCTTAAATCCATGCCCTACATTTATCGATGTATTGATTTGAATAACAATAAAACGGATTCCACAAATACCTGTGAACACTTGTGTCCGCTTCAATATGCCGAAATGTATCCAGAAGTCCTTGCGGGAACGATTGCTGCCATCTTGGATTAATAATAATAATAATAATAATAATAATAATAATTCGCTTGTGCGCACAGGTTACGCTTAGCGCCCTGTGTCGCTTTATAACACTGTGCATACAGATAGTTTTACTGCATAATAATAATAATAATCCCTTACTAATGCCCCACATTCCTCAGGACAAAAGCAACAAAACGCACGAATCCCCCACATACTGGGGACTAGAAGAGCCGCCAATATGGTGATAAAGCGCCACTAAAGCCCCGCATATCCCGGGGTGAGGGGGGGAGGGTCGGGGTTTACTTTGACTGGTGCATAACGTGACAGAAATCATTGCCGTGTTTTATTAACATTTTCATTTATTTACTTACTATTTAGCTCGTTTTGGTGGCTTCGTTTCGGCCGTTTCGTTTCGTTGTTTATACAAATACACAACCTGACCCAGTTCAACCGGCCTCATCTCATATGTAAGCATAAGGGAGTTTTACCATCATTTGATTAAACGAACTACCTTACCTTGGTTTAGTTCTATTCGCTACGCCTAAACGAAAGCTAATGAACCTGCCCTCACTTCTTCTTTTCTGGACTTGTTTCCAGCGGGGAAAGGATTTTGATTAGCTCGTCATGATCGTTCCGTTCGGGCTTTACAGCACTGTTGAAATGAAATGAAACCGCGTAAATTTGTGAGCAGATTTTTTGGGAAAGCGACCAGCTTTTAATCTTACGGAACTGAGGATACAGTCAAATATCTGTAGAAGGAAATGTTGTTTCCTGGCAAAAGGACAAGTTTCCTCGGCTTTGATGAAAACTGACTGATGTAGTTCTTCAGTATCGTCACCTTCAGATTCATCTTCTATGATGATAGCCTCTTTCGCCTCACTCATGGTCGTATTAGAAAAATGTGGAAGCTATCTCGCTGACTTGAACAACGCGCGTGGTTTCGAGTCAAAATACTTGTCTTTGCACTTTGACCTTTGGCATGGCAAATACTCCGTTAGTCAGGTGCCTTCCTGTTCTTTTTAAGGTGAAAAACTACTTATTTTCGATGATTTGTATTTTGTTTCTTTATTACTTTTGTCAGGAGCGTGATGGGCTCCTGCTTTTGTTTGATTTTTATTATTTTGGTTTTCTGTCAAGGTTCCTGGTTGTTCCGGCAAGGTTCCTCGTTTTACATAGACCCCAAAATCTCCGTCAACTCAAGAAGACTGATTTTTCATTTACCACGGACAGCACTTCAAAATGGACGCAAGAAATTCAATTCCTTTAACTGTAATGTTAACATACAGTTAACTTGATCTTTTCAAAGAATTTGTAAAATATTTTCAATGTTTTCAATCTCTTTCCTGTGAGTACGCTTCAAGAACTTTCTCTTTACGATATTGACTTTCCATGACAGTTCATTTCAGTCATTTGTTTTAGGCTTTGGAAAATCTTACAGGATGCTTTAGAGCGTACGAAAGGTTGTAAGCTTATAAAAGCTAACAAAAAATGAAGTTGTTTACTTACAAGTTGACTGCTGTACATTGATCTCTTTTTGTGCGCGCTCTTGTCTTGACTTGTTAGTTTTTTTCTAACTAGGTGATTTATTCTTAACTAGTTAGTTTTCTTCTAACTAGGTGATTTTTCCACTTTTTTTTGGAGGGGGGGAGGGGGGTGTTTCTCAAAAAGAGTAACAAGCTCACCATCAGCCCTAACCCTATCCCAATTCCTAACCCTCTTAAATAGACTCCCTTACCTTTATGAATCCGCAACAATGAATCTGAAATGCAGTTCACTTGAAAGCCCCCATTACAGAGATTAAATTGGTACCCAGTCTCTCAGCTTGCATTATGAAGCAGAAGGAACAGGGTGGGGCTGTGGGTGGGGGTGGTGTGCAGGGCTCCAGGCACTTGTCTTTTTTACCCAATTACTAATGGCCACGCAATCTGATTGGCTAATCTGCCGTTGTCGACAGGAGTCCAAACAACGCTGCTCGTCAATGTGTAACGCTTGTGGTCATCCTTTGAAAAATCCGAAAAAAAAATATTTTCTTTCAACTTCAAAGAAAGTATTTAATAGAGTCACGTCCCGCTTGTTATCACATACAATCCTGCCTTTCGTTCCATATCAGGTATCATACAAAGACGCTTTAAAATCCTTTCGCCTTCCCCACGATGCAGCAATGTCTTTCATTGGGATGTCACGCAACGCCCCTCAAAGGAGCGTTGCGTGACATCCCAAAATACGGCTGCGAAGGAGATCTAAATTACGTACTAATAAACAAACTAACGTCATCAAGGAATCCTTTCGATGCGGCAAAAATTGCATCACCTGCAGCTATATCGCCGACGGCCGTACAAATTATACCTTTTCTGCCACTGGGGAGATGAGAACCATTCATGATCATATCGACTGCAACTCTAAAAATCATATTGACATGATACATTGTCTACGTTACCACAAACAGTACATAGGTGAAACGAAACGACGATTTAAAGACCGCTTTAATGAACAACGAACGACCAGTAGACAGACCCACCCCGTCCTCCAGACCCACTGCAGTTTCAGACAATTTTCTTTCCGACAATCATTCACCTAGCCCGGAGGAGGGGGAGTACTCCCTATAAAGGCCTATACGGGGAGGCTCCGCCCGAAAGGGATACCTTTTTCACGCTTCAGGCATCAGTAAAAGGGTAGGGATTTCACAAGTTGAGCTCCTGACAAGGGTAAGGAAATCGGTTATTTAGGTATTCAAAAGGGCCTAGCTTTAATTATAATATTTCGAATAGACGAGCCTTATGGCTGAATCACTTTATTTATTAAGTACTACGTGAAAATGAGAACAAGACTTCCTTAAGTAGGTATGTGAAAGGGGTTCAATAAAAGGTATATAAAAGGGGCAGCTTTCCTGCCAAAATGGTAAACAAAAGGGTTGAGAAAAAAAAGACAATTAAAAAATATGTACAAAAGAGACCCGGACCCCGACCCCCCGTTTTTACTAAGATAATCACGAAGGCAATGGCAACGGAAACGTCACCAATGAGTAGAACAATAGCTGTGCACGTGCGTTATAAATCTTTGGTACATTTCTTTGTCGTCCTCTGCAAAACAACAACGCGAAATGACCAAATTCTGCGTTGCCTGAAGAACATGATCTACGACGGCTAATCTTTTAAAGTTCTATTTCAATTTTATTGCCGTGTCCCAGATTCAGTTTCGTGATAGCTTTGAGAGTGATAAACAAAGTAAATGACGCAAGAGTATTCCGAAAGGTAGACTTGCCACAAGTCGACCTTTTGAATTTCAGGATAGAATACGTCAGGCTGCGAAGCGGCCGTTTTTTAGGTCGCGAAATACAAAAACTCAGTCATCATCACTAATGAGAGTCTCGCGGTGTAATATAAATAAACGTTAAGAGCAATTCGTGTGAAATTTAGTTGAATGAGTGTATAATTTGCTACAGTGTGTAAAGTACGGGAATGCACGATTCACCAATTTCGTTCTAAAATGTAGTACATAGATAACAGCTCCATGTGTGTAGTTAAAGGGTGACGAGTGAAATAAGGAAGTTTTGTCAAAGTCATTCTGATAATTCCTCAAGACTTTAGACGAAGGAAATTCAGTTTTGTTTTGACAAAACGCAAGTGTAATTATTTCGTAATTTCATGAGTATATTGTTATTTATTGCTTTTTATATATAGGTGGCAAATAACCCTTAAGGATCCGGCGTGCTTTTGAAACAACTATTTTCCTACATGGCGACACTCGACAAACTATAAGAGATACCAAGCGCTGGCGACTAATTTTTGGCACGAAATTAAAAACGTTGAGACTAAAAATATTTAATATTTTTCACTTTTTACAATCTGATATCGTTTTTGGATTGCAAATCTTTTTTCGTGAATATTCAATGCCATCTCGAGTGAGAAAGGCTGTGTGACTTCATTGCCTTACTTAATTGTTAACATACATTGACGTCAGGTCAGTGAAGATTTTCCCGCTTTCTTAATCCTGATTGTCAATCAAATGTCAGTCGCGGCAGCCATATGCAAGGTTATAAACCAGCCATAACCCGCCTGCGATGCAGTCCTTAACCAGTTTATAGAAACAGCTGTAGTTTTCTCACGTTGTCTTGTCGGCATCACTTGCCTCAGCGAATATACACCACCAACGTATCTGCTCTACCAACATTTCCTACGAAAAAAAAATATATTACGATTGTTATCGGTAACTGAAGCTTCGGAGAAATGTTACATAGGCGTACAATGTTCTTTATTTGTAATTTGGCCTTTGTTTTAGAAGTATAGTTGTTCCAGAAACTAACATTATCTAGTGGGGTACTGGACTCATTATAATCCTAATGATCGATAAGGCTGCACATCTATATTCCTCTTCCAAATCTGGAGCGGATTTAGGAGGGATTTGGCCGAACCCCTTAATTAGAACAACAAGAGACCTTGTAACACGCTGACTTTTCCTCAGAATGCCTCAGAGCCCATTTACGAGGACCTCTATTTCAAAATTTTCGGGGAAAGATGGACCCAGACCCCTCCGACAAGGGACCGCCTTCGGTGTTCCATAACTCGATCCTGGATGTGAGACACAACAAGGATTTGGAAGCATTCTTCTCCAATCTGGTGGTCGTTACTGAGACATACCCTTCAATAAAGGTTTCAAACAGTAGAATTTGTTTTTGTTTATTCACTTTACATACCATAATCGCTCCAGTGTGTGAAGGTTGTGCTGTTACTGTAAAGGACCGTTCTCGAAGGGAAGCGAGTCTCCCAAAAACAACGACTGGTAGTTACTGCAAGCCATCCAAAATCTTCTGAGCAGCCGCCATGACTCTTAAGAATGTAGAAATTTCTGCCACGGGACCCTCGAATAGAGAAGCCACGAAGCGTTTCATTATATAGGTCACTCCATGGTGAATGAGTTAGACGATCTCTTGAAAACCAGCTTAACTTGTTGGACTTAGTAGCGTTGAACACAAGGGAAAGAATTTCAGTCTTGAATTCGTTATTGTACAATGCCACTCGCGCCTGAAACCAGAGAGAAAAATACATAAAACAACTAGATTTTTTCTTCTTACAGAATGACCGTTGCTTTAAAAGTCATTGTTTACCAATTTCCTCATTAATAAGATTTTGCACAGAGAAGGCATTACGCTAGACACGAGTTTGCACGTTTAAAGAGCTTGTGAAACTCAGTTATGAGCGAAATTCAGAGAGTTTTTTCTGTAATAATCAAGGAGAAATTGGCTTTCAAAAACTGCAAAATTTCTTATCTAGGTGCCAAAAGCGCTGATAAGCTCTTACATTCTTGTAAAATTTTCAAACTGAAAAGTATTCAATGCATTCGGCTAAAATTCCTTAGGACAATTAATCGTGCAACGCCCTTTCATAATTCAGAACTTATGTTTTGTAACTCTATCAGAAAAGGTATCGCATTTACTAATAAAGCAAATATTGTAAACAAAGATTCTTCTACAAAGTTGTGACTTTGACAATTAATTCCAGGCTCTCTTTGCACTTATTGGAGTTATTATAATATGTTCACTAGGTTACCTCCTTAAGATTAGTGCCGTGCCAGTTTTGCACAAAGCGGTTCTTGTAATGTCCTTTAAATAAGGAGTTGACGTTCAGTGCTTCTGTTTTGTTCTCGTTCAAAGAATCTGCTGACGTCCACAATTGATATATGTCAGCGGCGACACCAGACACATGCTTGAATACAATGGTCCAACCTGTTGGAAACGAGAATCATGAACTACGAGCTTAGAGAATTGTGGTTACACTGCAACCTTCAGATTCTAATTTCCGTCCAAACGCGTAAAAAATGGTCCAGTCAGTAAAGGTGTGTTTGCAATTGTAAGAAAGAGCCATGGTAATAAGCTAAACAGTTATTGCAAGAAATTGGGAGCGTTACATGTTTTGTTTGTTAAAACGGCATATTGAACATGGGGTCTTAGACTTTTCACCTGTCACAGCCCCTTCTATAAGACTCCTCTGGGACCCTAAAAGAAAATTTAAACTTTTTTCTAGGGCTTGAAGCTAATTCAACATGACAAATGCTCTATTTAAATTTAATCTTCTTTTGCCAACGACACCCTATACAAAACTTGTCAGGCCATTTACCAGTTATTTCTGCAACCGAAGAAAAACGCGTCTCTGTGACAAACGTTAGGCGCGAAACTCAATTTAAAAAACTGGACTATTTTTATCCTGATTCTCAGAGGTAGTTAGGGTCACTCGCAGTCCCGCGCTGAGAGACCGTCCAAGGATCACAGCTGATGTCATTTCTGTTACCTCCTCCCCAGCTGGACTGGTCACAGTAGATATCAATCACTTCCGACTGGTCACTCAGGATTTGGTAGACACCATCCTTGGTGAAACCAGCGTTCAACAGCTCCGCGCAGCTCTTGTAAGCTAAAGAAAATACAAACAGGAGTAATATCACTTGCACAAGACCGATGCTGTTTGAATATAATCTTGCACCGTAATGAAAATAATCTGTGAAGAATCAAACAACTAGTGAAAGCACATCGCGTTCTAAAATCGCGAGCTTGCTGTCCGGTTCTCTTAAAGGACCTCAGTCAAGTTATCTTGAGTTATTTTGACCACGCAAACAAAATCACCTTTCACGATTGTCGGTTGCTAGGGCTGTTCCTCCCCGAAGGTTCTTAAATTTAATTTATGGCGCACAAGGGAGAACTTTCTGAAGTAAGACACTAGAACATCGTAATTGGAGGAAAGTTTTCTTTATATTTTTAACATTATAAAGGTATTTTTAACTTTTCTTGAAGAAATGATGACGTAAATGACACCAATTTTTAGTAACAACACTAAAAATTTCAAAAGCAGTTTTCAAAACGGTACAGGCATTTTTGTCACAGAAACACAATACTTACGGTGAAAACCCCATCTCAATCAGATAAAATGGCGTAGAGTTACAGGTAATTAAAGAAAATTCAAATTTCCCGCCACATGACCATATATGGTCAAAATTTAAGGGGTTTTAAACGCACAAACAATGAGTGCATTCGTAATGGAGAAAATGCAAAGCTGCATGAGATAAAAAATGTAGGATTTTTTACTTCGCATATGTGTTGCCATGACGCGTATTTCGCCACGAATTACGTCATTTTGAATCAAAATTGTAGTTTTTGACTAGCATATGTAGTGCTATGACGCGTTTTTCGTCACTCATTACGTCATTATGACGTCATAATGACGCAATTCGTGACAAAAAACGCGTCATAGCACTATATATGATAAGTTGAAAAAACTACAATTTTGATTCATAATGACGTAATTCGTGACGAAATACGCTTCATAGCAACACATATGCGAAGTCAAAAAACCTACATTTTTTATCTTATGCAGCTTTGCATTTCCTCCATTGCGAATGCATTTATTGTTTTCAAGTTTAAACCCCCTAAATTTTGACCATATAGGGGCATGTGGGAAAAAATTTGAATTTCTTCAAGATGGGGTTTTCACAGAAATCATAGAATTCTATGCAGAAAACTACTGATTTTTAGTATTTCCAGTTCCTGAATTTTCCTGCTGATGCGAAATTTGGACATCATAAATGACATCACAATAGCAGCCACGTGAGATGAGATAAACACCAATAAATAGGTAGATAGGTAATCCTACTTGCCTGCAAAGTCTCGTTACACTTGATGCATTCTTCTATCTATGGCTTAGAAGTCTTACTTTTGGGAGGAAAGGGAGGAAAAGCCTTAGTAACCGACCACCGTATTTACTTTGAAAGAAACTTGAAAAAAAGAGTTAAATGATGGAGTAGAAAACACCAAAGGGGTGACAACAACGATAAAAAACAAGGATGGAGAAGATAAATAATGGTAATTGAACTGAGTGGAGTGCAATTCGGTCTGAAATCATACGTGTGATTTCAAAATCGAACGAGCACGTAGCGCAAGTTCGATTTGAATCAAAACTGATGATTTCAGACCAAAATTGCACTCCACTCAGTTCAATTACCACTTTATTCGATCCATTTTGAAATCGTATAATTTAATAGCCTAAATACAAGAACTACAAGATTTTGGTCAACACTAATACGAATATTTATTAAACCAAGTTAAACCAAAATGCCAAATTTGCCAAACAATGACTTTTTTGTCTTTCATTTTCCTACAATGTGATTGGTTAGTTTAAAAAAAGCCTTAAAGTCTGATTAGCTGTTTTGTTTTACTGTCCCATTCTCCGTGGCTGAGAAAAAGATTTAGGGCAAAAGATATGTGATTTGTGAATAAATCGCACCGCTGAAAGCCAATCACATTGGAACGATAACCAGAAATTTCAAAATGGGTTTAAAAAACACCAGATTATACAAAGGACGAACTTGAAACTATTAAGTCTAAATTCCAAAAACATGTGCAAATCATGTCGTAGATTCTTTAACATCTACTAATGAGTCAGGGGATAGAAATGTCCATATTGTGGAGGCAGCGAGTTCTCCGTGGGTTATTCAGAATCAGTTCAAATCCAACACACATTTTTACCCGAGAAGAGAGAGAACTAACGTGAAAAATGGTTAGCGCTCGTCTTTAGAGGGTAAAGAATTGATTTTTAACTGGTTGATTACCCTTATCGTTCGTTTTCCTACAGAAACCTGACGCGTACTTCCATTTGAAGTCGTACTTTCCATCTGCTGGATAACAGGACTCTGCGTTCTTGCACGGATGGAGATCACAAGGAGCCTGGGGAGAGGCAATAACTGGTGAAATTACGTAGTGGTCACATCTGTGCAATGACAATGTGAGTCAAACAAAGGGCCAGATTCAAATTTAATGAAATATCTGCAACTCCGTATTGAAAATGTTAAACAAAAAAACCCCTAATGAAAGTAGAGCTCGTGGCCAACATTTTTCATTTGAACTGTCGAGCACAGGAATACTCAACAGAATTTCCTAAGCACTCTATTCTCTCCTTTTATCCACTTTCTTTCCTTTTGACTCGTTTGACTTTTGCTGGTGCAGTTCCTCAATAGTTTGTTATACTCCGATCACTTACGATTCGCACCACAATTGCACGCTGTCTCCTGTATCTGGTCTAAAAAATGTTTGTCTGACTCTTGCTTTTCATCCCTCTAATTAAAGTCTGTTTGTTAATTACTGGTTCTGCTGTTCAAAACGACCAGTTTTTTATAAACTCTTGTTTGTTAAACTGACACTTGCTTAGATAAGTCTTCCACCTGTATTTCAACGGGTGGTAATTTATGGTAATCTTACAGTTTACCGACTAAGGAGAGCTGAGTAGATTGGCTCACTCCTAGATTTCTATCCTTCGCGCGCAAAACTTTTTTTGAATAAAATCATTCAGTCATTCAGAGATAGGAAATCTCACGCGCGCGATGGATGAAAGTATACTATTGAAGTTACCAAGAATAAAGTCGCCTGCACTATTAAACTAACTCAAAACGTCATTAGCTAGGTTCTAATATTAGCACTTTACTGATTACCAGCCGCATGGAGAAAGTGAATCCTTGCTGATCGTGAAAATTGGCGTTTTCGTCGATGAGGGAGATGTCGTGCTTGTTTAGTTCACATGTTCCTTTGCCGTCCTTCTTGGATGCCATTTTGTAGTTTGTTGAAGTACACCAAGCGTTTCTCATACATTGTTGACCGCACGATAACAAACTGGGAGAATCAAACCGTTTGACAACGTATCCCTTAAGCTGCTTATTTTCCCGCGTTGTGAAATATGATGAACGAGAAAAGGCGGCGGTTTCTTCGAAAGAGAACGCGGTGATAGTCTGGAGCAGGACAAATAACACAACGCTTTCCCACACCATAGTTAACTGAAGGCCGTAGGAACTGCAAAATTGTTAATGAATCTTAAGTTTATATCTATTATGTAACTCATTCTGTATTTTATACGTTAAATTCTTGTAATCTGAGCCCGCGGTAAGAGTGCGACTATCATATTTAACTTTAAGGTGATCCCCCAGAAATAAAATTTGCCGATGAATTTTTTTGAAACTTTCCTTGAATGTCCCCTACTAAGCACTGTTTCGAAAAATAAAATAAAAATGATAGGTCACCATTCTCGTTTAAGAGCTGTGATGAGCCAATCTTACCCCATTTAGGCCTGTACTCGTGTTAATCACGCGCATTATTCATCGGTCCACGTTACATTTTGCGGTAGCTTGAAACATAGTTTATTAAAGTAATATTTGGGAAAAAACTTGACAGGTAGAAAGTGGCGAGCATATAGAACAATATCATAAAAATTTTGTGGAAACATCACACTATTTAAAGCGACGTGGACGTAAAGCGTTCGTAGAGTCGTTATTTTCGCGGTCATAATTTGCCCCACAGAGTAACGGTTTTCTGCACTCTTTCACCTATATCTTTTTTTCCTTCCGATAAATTTTTTTAGTTTATATTTAAACAAAGGAGGATAGTATGTACAATATTATTATGCAATAAACAATATATGTCACCATGCTCGTTTAAAAGAAAATGAGCATTTATTTCGCTATCGAGCTTAGCTCGAGGGAAATTTCTTTCGTTGTGTACGTGCACGCGCTTATTTGCACGCGCTAATGATGCGAAAATCGTGCGCAGTAGGGATGCGCAATGCAAGACTGAGGAATCACCTTAACAGCCTGCTCTCCTTTGAACAAACAAGCAAACCAAATGCTCTGAGAACTGACTCATATCTGAAAAGTCTGCTTTCAATAATAAAACGGCGTTTCATTTCATGCGTTCGCAGTACGTCATCGCTCATGTCGTTTCGATTCAGAAGAAATTTGCTCTGTTACCTAATTAATCAGCAGCTCTTTACTACATTTCGCGCAATATTTTGCGACTAATGGAATTAATTTTATTATTTCTTCGCAAGCTTGACATACAGGTGTTAATGACAAAGCCCGCTGATATGTAAATTTGTTCCTGTCAATCTGTAAAAAGCGCAGCACTGTCAACCCTGTGAAATGACAAGCAGCACTTAAATTTGCAAATTTTACCTTGATATTGTTTCTCGTATGCAATTAATTAAGTACAGATGTATGTTTTCTCTCAATAGACCTTGCTATCGACGCAGCGCTATCAACTCTGTCAGATGACAGGCAGTATTAATCATTTATTTCTTTGCAAATTTTACCTTTAGCATATACGACAAGAATTGACGTCTCATATTTTCATAAGAACACCAATAAAGTTTATATTTTCTGAAAGCTTAAGAATCCAGATTGCGATAATCTATTCACTGTATTCCAGGAGGAAAAAAACGTATACATAAACCAATTGATTACCGAGACCCGGCCAAGAGCCGTGCTGCACTAAAATTTTGCTCTTCTCGATGGAACACATTTAGACGATCCATTCCTGTAAATCTTTTTTGTTTTTGAACGTTAGTTTCTCATTTCATCGTTTTGTTTCTGAACGAAAGAAACATTTTAATAAATGGCGGCAACGAGATTCTACTTGTGTTGTTTGTATGTATAATTTGGCCAATGGAGTAAAGCTCTGCGAAGAAAATTTTTGCGAGAATATTCAGTAATTTTTTTTTCGCGGGAACTGTGTTTTGCGACCCGTGGAAAAAACTGCAAAAACTGCAACAATTAGAACCTGCGAAAATTTAGCGCCACACAGTAGATTATTTCTCAAATTGATTCATTCCAATCGAATTTGAGAGACCGCGAAAGGTCTCTACGTGTGTGTTCTTGAAAACATTTCTCTAAAACATCGGTAGTGCTGGGCACTTTTAACTTTTCATTCAGGTCTTCTTTTCAGTTCAGTTCATTCAATTCCATTCATCTTTGGCCAACGAGTTAAAATTGATTGTAAATAAAACTTCTCATTTCCTTTGCCAAAATAAATGTGAGGAAAATATACTTTTTTCCCCGGACTAACGAGATTAATTACAATTAATATATGGCGACAAAACTGGTGTTGATTTTAAATAATTGTGTAATGATCGATAAAGTAAAAGCAAGAGACTATCAAGGTAAGAGAGTGAATCCCCTATATAGGTCCTCTAACTAAGGTAATCCCTCTCCTTAATTATTTTTAGACATAGTACCCTGTTCTTCCGAGGATGTTACTCGCGCGATGCGTGGACAGCCGAGGCGATTTTCTCGAAACTACCTGAGAAGAATTGGCGGGAACGTCATTTTATATGTTTTGGTTTCGTTTCATACCAGTGATGTTTTGTGCACTCTCAGCCGCCTTTTTGTATGGCCGGGCTTTTGTCTGTTTTTCTGCTTGTTTGGCTGCTCATTATTTTGTCGTTTATACGGGCTTGGGGAGTTAAATTAAGCAAACTTCAACGGCAACGGCAACGAGTACAATGGCTGTGTGAGCGTACGCATTCCTTGTTTATTTCTTTGCCGCTGTTTACAAAAGTTCACAAAACAGCAACGCAAAATAGCCACATTTTGCATAGTTCAGAGAACGTGAACTATGCGACTATGCTTAAGCTAAATATGCAACGACGGCATTCAATTCCAAATAGAAATACGAAAATTTAGCCGTCTTCTTCCACGTTCCGTAGACGACGCAGATCTTGGTCATTTCACGTTTTTGTTTAGCAGAGGACGGTAAAGAAATGTACAAAGATTTATAACGCACGTGCACAGCTATTATTTTGCTCATTAAACCTTTTGTTTTGTGACGTTCTCGTTGCCGTCGTGGTTTGCTTAAGGTGGCTCAAAACAGTTTCTAGCACATTCAAAGGCTTAGACTTTGATGTGTCATTATAACCACTCTTTATCAATTGATGCTTCAATCATGGTATCAAAAAATTTCCCAATCACTGGTGAACACGTTGGTATTATTTTCGTGACACAGTAGGTTACCATAGCAACACTATGTTCTGCTAAAAACACCCTTTATTTTAGCTCTAAGCGCTTATATTTCAAAAACGGCACAGTGAAATTTTTTCTTATTGTAGAATTTTGATAAGCAGGATAAGATGCAACTTTTGGCAAAGTTCAAAAAAATTCTATACATGGGGCTCAGAGCCACCTTAAATTTTCAAAAAGTTAAGGTGGCTCTGAACCCCATGTACAGAATTTTTTTCAAACTTTGCCGAAAGTTGCATCTCATCCTCCTTATCAAAATTCTATAATAAGAAAAAATTTCACCGTGCCGTTTTTGAAATATAAGCGCTTAGAACTAAAATTAAGGGTGTTTTTAGCAGGTCATAGTGTTGCTATGGTAACCTATTGTGTCACAAAAATGATACCAACGTGTTCACCAATGATTGGCAGTTTTTTGATACCATAATTGTAGCATCAACTGATAAAGAGTGGTAATAATGACTCATCAAAATATACGTCTTGGAAAGTGCTGGAAACTGTTTTGAGCCACCTTAAGCTCCCTAGTAGTATAGACAAACTGAATGAATTCAAATTCTCGGTAGATCCGTAGATTGATGTTTTTAAAGTCTTTGTCGTTGTTACCGGTGCTGCTTAAGCTGCTTTTTGCTATTTGGGCAGCGAGTTTCTGCCTGCTCTTTCGACCATCTATTTGTTCGGTTGTCTGGCTTGTGTTTGCGCGTTAACTTTGTTTGCTTTGCACTCGTTTGTCTAGACACTGCTCTGCCGTTCATTCAGTTGTTATTGTTTGTACAGGGTACACTGCCATTAAAATTTCGAAATATATTGGAACATACCGAGAGCCGAAGCTCCTTTGCTTGTAATCAAAATATCAAAGGGTTTGAGGTTTTAGTTTGCTTTGAAACGAAACGAAACAAAACATAACTGATCCTCCACGAAAACATCCACGCAACGCGCGAGTAATATCCGTGGAAGAACTGGGTACAATGTCTAAAAATTGCTTAAGAGGGATTACCTTAGTTAGAGGACCTATATGGGAGATTCACTCTCTTACCTTGATAGTCTCTTGGTAAGAGTTTATCTCGCTCCCATCCAGGAAAGTGGCCTAAAAGCTCGAGCCTTCCTATTGATGCGTTCATTAATCCAGAGCCGCTTCGATTCTTGGCTTCAAATTCCAAAAAGTCAACTGAGTATTGTAATCATCCAACTGTAGCGTCCATTCGAATATCGAATGTTGATTGGACTTATGAACAATACTTTGAACGATAGTTGGTCACGCGGTGGAGGAGTCCTGGGGCCCGTTTCTCGAAAGCGAGAAATCTGAATCAGATTTTGAAATGAAAGCCTCAAGAAAAGTAGGGTGTGTTCTGACCTCTAATAAAGTCCATTTTGTTTCATTGGCTAATAACTTTACTGTGCAATTTTCGAACCTTTCGAAGCTCCCATCTGGAATGGAAAACAAAAAAGCTTAACGGGCCCGGTAATTACCGGGAGCTTCGAGAAACGGGCCCCTGGAACGAAGGCGCCATTTTGAGCGCTTTCCTCCAACATGGTGTTCGTTGAGTTCACGGATGGGCAGAAAACTAAGTTGGCTCTGGTAGAAAATAAAATGATAAGTTTCAAAAAATGGAATGTGAAGAAACAGGTGCTATTCTGAATAATGCAGACAACAACAACGCCAACGTAGCTCCCATCTCGCAATGAAGAAAGGTGTTGTGTTCGTTGATGAGGGAGATGTTGTGCTTCTTGTTCACTTCACAAGTTCCTTTGTCGTCCTTCTTAGATGACATCGCGTAGTTTGTAGAAGTGTACCAAGCGTTGCTCATACATTGTTGGTCGCACGATAACAAACTGGGAGAATCAAACCGTTTGACAACGTCTCCCTTAAACCGTTTATTTTCCCGGATTGTGAAATATGATGAACAGGAAAACATGGAGTCAACGTCTTCTTCGACCAAGAAAATGGGGATAGTTTGAATCAGAAATAAGAGCAACACGTCTTTGCATTCTATTGCATCCCATTTACATCCATTGTCACGATTGGTGTCCCAAAAAGAACAAAAATAAATGAGCCTAAACATTTGAACGCTCGGCCAGTACCAAGCTTTAAAAGCGCAGCGTATCGGATCTGAAAAGAACTAAGGTCTGAAAATATATCTATCTGGATTTGTAAAAACGATGCTAAAGATTTGCACCCCTATCACCCTTATCTCTGTATGATTTCAAAAACTTCCAAGCCATGTAAAGGAACAAAAAATTGAGAAAGGAGGGTAAGGAAAGGAAGATCAACGGCTGAAAGAAGGAAAAAAGGACTGACTTTCCTTTTAATTTTTCTGGCGAGAAAAAAAAACGCCTGCTTAGGGTGCGATATCAATTCTATAGCTTCGTTTTTATGAATCCAGACAGATATAAATGATAAACAATTACAAGAAACTGCAAGGAAGCACTTACGACAAACACTGCCAACGTAGGATCTACAAGAGATCTAATCATCAGAAAAAAACAAAAGTGAAGACAAACAATAGACTGCAATGGTGATACTACGTGAAAGACGTTTTGAGACAGCAAACATGACAAGAACAGATAAAGCAGGATCGCAACAGCGGACAGCTGTTTCGTCCCTTTTGGCACTCATCAGCACTTCACTGAGGCAACGCGTGTTTCGGTGGGCAAGTGATTTCGAAGTACGGAACTTTATATTGTGAGCGGGTCACAGAAGACGTGAAAATGTTGTAAGAACGTCAGTGACACACTCGGCTATCGCCTTGTATGTCACTTTTTTGTTTTTACCGCATTTTGACGTCATCTGCGATCCATTACTGAACAGACCCATGGCAACATGGAACAGTCTATTTGTTAAATCACAATCTATATCTATATCTCGAGAAATAAAGAAAACACTCGCCTGTGACTCGTGTTTTCTCGTGTTTTCTGCAGTTCCATCGAGTTCTCAAAAGTCTGTCGTGTTTTATCACAGTGTGAGACACGGTTTAGTCTTTATTTGTTAATGAAATGAATGTAGTGTAATAAAATAAAAATAATAATAAATCAGAATACGGAAGCTCAGAAGTCAACCGACATCACTAATGATAATCTCGCTTGTAACATCATGAATTAAACTTTACGAGCAATTCGTGGGGAATTTAGTGGAGTGAATGAATACTTTGCTACAGTTTGTAAAGTACTAAGGGAATGGCACGATAGACCAATTTCGTTCTAAAATGTAGAGAATGTTAACTAGTGAGAATCAGCCTCATGTGGGTAATTCTTGAGTCACGCACCGTCACGCAATTAAAGTATAATTGGAAAACCATTCATTGAATAAACTCAAGAAATAATAATGTTATAGGAGATAAATAATTAAGGCACTTCTACAAGTTTTAGGTCTGTACGTTTTCCCTATCTTCAAATATTTGTCCAAATATTCAAATACTTTTCACAAATTTACAGTGCCAAGTATTGAGCCGCCATGTTGGTGTATCTCCAAAGGACACCAACATGGCGGCCGGAAAATAGTGTAAACATCTGGAACTTACTTTGGCTATCTAGGCCACTGATTATCAGAACTGATCAAGCAAGCATTTAGATAATCCCTTTTTCTAATACTTCGACCTCTAAAAAGGCCAAAAATCCCGAGAAAAGTATATATTTTTCGACAAACACGTTCATAGCTTTATGTCACGCACCGCCATAACTCTGAAACTTAAAATTTGCCTGATTTTAGACAAAGCATGTTCTTGAGCTGAAAAGTTGTTCACAGATATAAATTTACCCCCTCTTATGCCTGATGGAGATAATAACTTTGATGGCTCCTTAGTTTTGTGATATTAGCAAATCATGACGTCGCGTGCAACCCAAGAATTGAATGGGGACGAGTGAACTGTAAGGACGTTTTGTCAAAATCATTCTGATAATTTCCCGAGACTTAAGAAGAAGGAAATTCAGTTTAGTTTTTACAAAACGCAAAAGAAATTATTTCGTAATGTCATGAGTATATTGTTTTTTATTGCCATTTAATATATAGGTGACAAAAAACGCTTAGGATCGTAGGTTTTTGACACCACTGCTTTCCTACATGGCGACACTCGACAAACTATAAGAGATAACAAGCGCTGGCGACTAATTTTTGGCGCCAAATTAAAAGCTTTGCGACTCAAAATGTTTATGATAAAATTTCGCTTTTTACAATATGATGTCGTTTTTTGGTTACAAATCTTTTTTCGTAAATATTCAATGCCATCTCGAGTGAGAAAGGCTGCCTGACTTCAATGCCTTTCTTGTTAACATACATTGACGTCAGGTCAGTAAAGATTTTCCCGCCTTCTTAATCCTGATTGTCAATTCAAATTTCAGGTGCGGCAGCCAAATGCAAGGTTATAAACCAACCCGCCTGCGATGCACTCCCTAACCGGTAAATAGAAACAGCTGTAATCTTCTCACTATGTTTTGTCGGCATCACTTGCTTCAGCGAATATACACCACCAACGTATCTGCTCTACCAACATTTCCTGCGAAAAAATATATAACGGTTGTTATCGATAACTGAAGTTTCGGAAAAAGGTTACATAGACGTACATAGACGTATGTTCTTTATTTGTAATTTGGCCTTTGTTTCAGAAGTATAGTTCTGTCAGCAGCTAACGTTATCAAGTGGGGCACTGGACCTGTTATACTCCTAATGATCGATAAGGATGCATATCTATATTCCTCTTCCAAATCTGGAGCGTATTTAGGAAGGATTCGATCGAACCCCCTAATTTGAACGAATTGAGACCTTGTAACACGCTGACTTTTCCTCAGAATGCCTGAAAGCCTATTTCCGAGGACCTCTATTTAAAATTTCCGTGGAAAACTGGACCCGGACCCCTCCTACAAGGGACTGCCTTCGATGGTCCATAACTGGATCCTGGATGTGAGACACAACAAGGATTTGGAAGCATTGTTCATCTATCTGGAGGTCGTTACTGAGACTGATTCCCTTCAATAAAGGCTTGAAAAAGTAGAATATGTTGTTGTTTATTCACTTTACGTACCATAATCACTCCACTGCGTGAAGGTTGTGTGGTTACTGTAAAGGACCGTTGTCGAAGGGAAGCGAGTCTCCCAACCACAAAGATTGGCAGCTATAACAAACCATCCAAACTCTTTTGAGCAGCCGATACGACGCTTAAAAATGTAGAAATTTCTGCGAAGGATCCCTTGGATAGAGAAGCCACTAAGCGTTGCATTATATAGGTCAAGCCATGGTGAATGAGTTAGACGATCTCTAGAAAACCAGCTTAACTTGCTGGACTTAGTGGCGTTGAACACAAGGGAAAGAATTTCAGTCTTGGATTCGTCATTGTACAATGCCACTCGCGCCTGAAACCAGAGAGAGAAAAATATATAAACGACTAAATGGTTTCTTCTTACAGAAAGATCGTTGATTTAAAAGTTATTGTTTACAAATTTCCTCATTAATACGATTTTGCAGAGAGAGGGCATTACGCTAGACACGAATTGACTACAAACATTTAAAAAACTTTTAAAACTTAGTTAGTAATGAGTGAAATTTTGTGAAATTTTTCTGTAATATTAGACAAGAAATTGGCTTTCAAAAACTGCAAAATGTTTTATCTAGGTGCCAAAAGGGCTAATGAGCTCATACATTCTTGTTAAATTTTCAAAAAGTATTCAATGCATCGCACCTTGGGTCAGTTAGTTGTGCTCTGCCCTTTTAAAACTAGAACTAATGTTTCTTTAGCTCCAGCAGAAACTCCGACTGTATCCGGCGCTTTTGCTAATAAAGCAAATTTTGGCAATTCCAGGTTCTCTGTGCACATATTGGGGTTATTATAATATGTTCACGAGGCTACCTCCTTAGGATTAGAGATTTGCCAGTTTTTCACAAAGCGGTTCTTGTAATGTGCTTTAAAGGAGGAGTTGACGTTCAGTGCTTCTGTTTTGTTCTCGTTCAAAGAATCCGCTGACGTCCACAGTTGATATATGTCAGCGGAAACTCCAGACACAACCTTGAATACCATGGTCCAACCTGTCGGAAAGGAGAATTATAAACTACGAACTTAGAGAATTGTGATTAACTGCAACCTTCAGATTCTAATTTCCAAAAGCTTAAAAAATGGTCCAGTCAGTAAAGGTGTGCTTGCAACTGTAAGAAAGAGCCTTTGTGAAAAGCTAAACGGTTATTGCCAGAAATATTGGGAGCGTTACTAGTTTTGTTTGTTAAAACTGCACATTGAGTAAAGGGTCTTGATTTCTTCACATGTTGGAGCCCCTTTTATCAGCTGGCACCCGGTGACAAGACTCCTCTGGACCCTCAAAGCATATTTATACTTTTTTTCTAGGGCGTGAAGCTAATTCAACATGACAAATGCCCTGTTTAAATTTAATCTTCTTCTGTCAACGACACCCTCTTCAAAACTTGTCAGGCCATTTACCAGTTATCTCTGCAACCGACGAGAAACTTGTCATCAAGTAACAAAACTTATGCGCAAAGCTGAAATAAAACAATTGGACTATTTCTATCCTGATTCTCAGACGTGGTTAAGGTGGCTCACAGCCACTCGCTGAGAGATCGTCTGAGGATCGCAGCTGGTGTCACTTCTGTTACCTCCTCCCCAGCTAAACTGGTCACAGTAGATATCAATCACTTCCGACTGGTGGTCAGTCAGGATTTGGTAGACACCATCCTTGGTGAAGCCAGCGTTCAAAAGCTCCGCGCAGCTCCTGTAAGCTAAAGAAAATACAAACAGAAGTAATATCACTAAGTAGACACAAGATCGACGCAGCTTGAATGTAATCATACACCGTAATGAAAATCATCTTAAAAGAATTAATCATAACAAGCACATTTTTCTCAAATGTGATTAGTTCATAAACTGCTTGTAATAGGACAGTTGGCTGCAATCGAGCACCTGTAATCGGACAGTTACTTGAGCCAATCATGTTAAGGTGATTCCCTAGTTTTGCCTTGGGCATCCTTACTGCGCACGATTTTTGCGTCATTAGCGCGCGCACATGAGCGCTTGCACGCACAAAACGTAAGAGATTTCTCTCGAACTATACTCAGCGAGATAAATGCTCCTTTTCTCTTAAACGAGCACTTCGTTGCGCACGGAGATCACCAAAAATCACCTTAATAACCGTATCTGTCAGCATTGTGGCGTGAAAACAAGCAGAGTGACCCTCTCTTTTTATTACGTTTTTAATATCTCCTGCCTGTAATAACAGCATAACAAGTTTCATCGGAAAATTATGGCGGATTCTTTTACTAGGGAATCACCTTAAGTCCCCTCCACTAAATCTTCCAATCACGACATTGATTTGAATCACTATAGTAACCAAATAAGCTCAAGAGACTGACTTTGTAGAATTAATTGTGGAGGTTTAGTCTCCGGTTACCGTTTTGAAATAAACTTAATAGCCATTTTGTAAGCCATTCTCCATATTTTTAATTGTAAAATTTAAAATGACTATTAAAAGTACTTTTTCAAATGAACTTTTGTGGGAAATTGTAATTGTTAATTATGATTAATTGGTGAAAGGACATCGTGTCGTCCAATTTAGTCTGTAATCATACTCGTGATCAACAAATCGCACTCCCACTTCGCGGTTGTCCGATTTTATTACTGATATGATTACAGACTGACTTGGACTCCGCTCAGTCCCGATTACCATTAGTAATCATCTAGTGAAAGCACATCGCGTTCTAAAATCTCGAGCCTGCTGCCCGCTTATCTTAAAGGACCTCAGTCAAGTTATTTTGAGTTATTTTGACCACGCGACCAAAATCACCTTTACATTGAAAAAAACTTGAAAAAAATAGTTTACTAATGATAGAAAAACATCAAAGGGATAACAATAAATCATAAAGAAACAAGGATGGTTAAAGATGGAGAAGATCCTTTAACGTCAACTAAGGAGTGGAGATTAATGTCCATATTGTGGAGACAGCGATTGTACGAGTTTTGCGTTATTCAGAAACAGCTCAACTCCAGCATTCATTTCACGTGAGAACCGAACTAATGTGAAACATAGGCACGCAAGGCGTGCAAGAGTTATTTTTTTGTGAACTGAAAGGTTTCACAGATAGCAGAATTAAATCGATGACATGTAAAATGTTTTACTAAACAAACTACAGTAACCTGACACGTCTCCTTATCTTATTTTCTAACAGGCAATTTGATTCGTTCTTTGATACAACCCACACTGTGATTGGTGTGACATGCGCACATGCATAACTCCCCATCACCCACCGCTCTCATAGCCCTGTCAACCCCAAGAGGAATTTTTGCTCAAAAATACTCAAGCCGTTAAGAGAACTTTTCGCATTTTATACGAGTCGTAAGTTTACTCTTTTTACACAACAACACTACTTCACCGAAAATAGAAAGAAAGAGAAAAAAACTTCCTGATACATTGAAAGTCTGATTTTGCACTTTAACTTGGAGCTACACAGTCTTCAAAAAATATCGAACTGAAATGAATGTCATCAAATAAAGCTATAAACTGCTACTGCAGAGACGAAAAAACAGTTTATAAATGAAAGCTTCTTTTTTGTTTAATATCCTGGAAACAATAGCCGACAATTTGTAAGCTCCAATTGAATTTATTCCCATATCAAAAATAGAAGTGTCAAGTTACCATTTATAACTAAAAGTAGCAAACATCTCGTGCGAACGATTTTCTCCGATACGAAAAACAAAAGTGTCAAGTTACCATTTGTAACTAAAAAATAGCAAGCATCTCGTGGAAACAGGTGCTGACGATTTGTTAGCTCTAATTGAATTTACTCCCTTGTAAAAAGCAAAAGTGTCAAATTACCGTTTGTAAGTAAAAATAAAAATATCTCTCTATATTTGCATGCAACAAGAACAAAACAATCGTTACCTGTACTTATTGTAAACGTTCGAACTATTTCAAATCAAAATAGTCTCGTCTCCCCTAAAACACTTCCTAAGAACTAGAAGCAACGATGCGCGGTCTAATTGAATTTACTCCTTGTGAAAAACAAAAATATCAAGTTACCTTTGTAACTAAAAATAACATCTCGTTCATTTGCATACAACTAGATCACGCACTGTTTCAAACCTCAAGGCTCATCTCGTCCATAACTAAAATCCTCAACCTAACCCACCGAAAATGCCGAAGTAGACCCAATATATGAATACTTCCTCCTGTTTTAAAGAAGAATAAATATGGCCGTTCAGAACTGTATCGGGATCCGAATCTTCTCATATACTATTTACCTTTAAAACAAGAAATCTGATATGCTGTCTATAGTAGACCCGATCTGATTGGTGTGACATACATACATCTCTCACTCACTCACTCACTCACTGATCCATTGACCCGTCCACAACATACTTGACGCGCCGACTAAGAGGTATTTTTTTTATAAAAAAATAACTCAAAAATGGTTTTTGCTCGTTTTTAGAGGGTAGAAAACTGATTTGTAACTCGATTCTTACCCTTATCGTTCGTTTTTCCACAGAGGCCTGACGCGTACTCCCATTTGAAGTCATACATTCCATCTGCTGGATAACAGGTCTCGGCGTTCTTACACGAATGGAGATCACAAGGGGCCTGGGGAGAAGCAATAACTGGTGAAATTACGTAGTGGTCACATCTGTGCATTTTTGCAGAGGATGACAAAGAAATGTACACAGTTTTATAATGCACGTGCACAGCTATTGTTTTGCTCTTCGAACCTATTGTTTGGTGACGTTTTCGTCGCCGTTGCCGTCGTGTTTTGCGTAAGGTCCCTATTGACAATAGGGACAACGTCGATTAAAAACTGAATTTATATTTTACCTTCGAATCTCTAGATACTCTTAGGTCATTAACTTTGTTTATCATTGTCAAAGCTATCGCCATCGTCGTAGTTCACGTTCTTCAGACAACGCAGAATTTGGTCATTTCACGTTGTTGTTTTGCAGAGGACGGCAAAGCAATCTACAAAGATATATAACGCACGTGCAGAACGGTCCGTGCACGGTTCGGCCAATTCAATTTTTCAATTTTCTCGAAAAATAGAATAAGCAAATATTACTCAACTAAACTGATTGCATCCATTCTCAGCTGGCCAAACAATGTTAAATTAGAAATGGGTCACTGAAAACGCATCATTTTCCCATTTTTCCCATTAAACTTTTTGTTTGGTGATGTTCTCGTTCCCTTCGTCGTCGTGGTTTGATTAATCTCCCTATTGTAAGTCAAACAATGGCCAGATTCAAATTGAATGAAATATCTCCAACTCCATATTGAAAATGTTAAACAAAAAAATCCCTAATAAAAGTATTATTTCATGACCAACATTTTTTATTTGAACTGTCGAACACAGGAGAGTTATGCACTAGAATTTCCTAAGCACTCTGTTCTCTCCTTTTATCCACTTTCTTTCCCTTTAAGGTGGCCGAACAGAATTTTCGCGCGTGCTTTTGCTGATGCAATATTTAGCGCGTGCACAAGGATTTCAAAGAACAAGCATGCCGTCAGTAGAGCGATTATTTTATTTTCTCAACACCCGCACTATCTGTGTTATTTTTCTCTATAATTGGACGCAGTGTATTGATGGCTTTAGTCTTTTATTACAAAGATATGTTAGAAAAGGTAACGATGAGAAGAACCCACCAACTTTCAGCTTTTGTTTGTTAGCGAAAGAACCCAGTTAAATGCAACGCATGCGCGGTTTCTCGAAAAATTGAGACCGATTGCTTTAGCAGAAACACGCCGATTTCTAACGATCCAGTCGTTAGAATTTCAAGAAATTTGGTAGAAAAATAGATCAGAGACCATGTGAATGATCTATTACAAAAATATGAATTTTGACATAGGGAATTTTTAATCATACAGAAAACGATTAACGGCGAATTACGAAAATCGCCTATGTCAAAATTTTATTAGAACCATTTTCACAGAAGGGATTTAATGTCAATTCTTCGTGTGCAAAATATGAAAACAATCTAAGGACTGGATTTTTTTAAATAAACAAAAACCATTATTTCAGCCTTGTTTTTAACCAGCTCCGTTGCCATGGCAACAGCACACACCCTAGTCAAAATGCGAGAATTAATATTTCTGTGGTTAACCTTGACTCTTGCACAAAATGGGTGCTAAAGCATAAATAGTTTAAAAGTTATGGTGAATAAGGCATAGGCACTTGAAAACTGTGTTCGGCCACCTTAACTCGTTCGCCTTTTGCTAGTGAAGTTCCTCAATAGTTTCTTATACTCCGATCACGATTCACTACTATTGCATTAAACGCTATCTCCTCTAGCTGTCTTAAAAAATCTTGCTTTGCATTCCTGTAATTAAAGTCTGTTTGTTAAATACTGGTTCTCTATTAAAAACAACCTCCTCTTGTTTGTTCAACTGGCACTTGCGTAAGTCTTTCACCTGCAATTCAACGAGTGGTAATTTATGGTAACTTTGCAATTTATAATTACTGAATGACGAGAGCTGAGTAGATTGAATCTCTCCTGTATTTCCGCACCATTCTACGCTTGCCAAACTTTTTTTGAATAAAATGATTCAGTCATTCCGGAGATAGGAAATCACACGCGCGCGATGGATGACGATATGTTATTGAAGTTACCAAGAATAAAGTGGCCTGTCCTATTTAAATAACTCAAAACGTCGTGAGCTACATGTAGGCTCTAAGTGATTAGCACTTTACTAATTACCAGCAGCATCGAGAACGTGACTCCATGCTCATCGTCCAAATCGGCATTTTCGTCGATGACGAAGAAGTCGTGATTGTTCAGTTCACAAGTTCCTTCAGTGTCGTACTTCTCGGATGACATCTTGTAGTTTGTAGAAGTACACCAAACGTTTCTCATACATTGTTGGCCGCACGATAACAAACTGGGAGAATCAAACTGTTTGACAACGTATCCTTAAGCTGCTTATTTTCCCGCGTTGTGAAATATGATGAACGAGAAAAGGCGGAGGTTTCTTCGAAATAGAAAACGGATGTAGTCAGGACAAATAACAAAACACCGCTACACGCCATAGCTCGACTGAAGGCTGTACAAATTGCACAATTGTTAATGAATCTTAAGTTGATATCTAATTCTGTATTGCCTGATTTCAAACCGTGAAGGACTAGGTACGAATCTGTAAATCATGGGATAAGCAACTATTGATCCACATAGTCAGAAAGAACACACCGAGTTTTACAAAATCCCCAAGTTTGGTGTTAAACAAGCCAGTTTTGACTGAGATACAGCGATTTAAAGGCGTCAAAATTTACAAAGAAATGTATGGCCATCCGGACGCCGTCTGACACATCGTTGATATCTATTAGAAAACAGTCCTATGAAAGCACGCGCGCTGATTGGTTAAAAATCGTGTTTGTATAACTCGATGGAGACCCGGAACTAGCGCGCGCTGTTGACGTAATGATGGCGCGAGCAAAGAGAATTTACATTTTGATATCCAAAGTTAACAAGTTGTTTTCCTTTTTCTCGTCGTGGTGTTTTCTAAAAGAAATAGAAAACATGTACTCCGTGTTTCTACCGAGTTATACAAACACTCGTGAAAGTTTGGGAGAACTCGAAAAAGCTGTGGAAACACTCGCCTGCGGCTCGTGTTCCCACGGCATTTCTCGTTCTCCCAAACTTCTACTCGTGTTTGTATAACTCGATAGAAACACGGTACATGTTCTCTATTTCTTAAATGTAACTTTGTTCCTGTCAGTCTGTCAAAAGGCACAGCACTATCAACCCTATAAAATGACAAGCAGCACTTAAATTTGTAAATTTTACCTTTATATTGTTTCTCGTACGCAATTAATTAAGTGCAGATATGTATTTTATCTCAACAGACTTTGCTATCGGCGCAGCAGTTTTCCCGTAATTTGCAAATTTTACGTTCAGCAAATTCGACAAGAATTGACATCCCATGTTTTCAAAACAACACGAATAACGTTTTTATTTTCTGAAACTTTAAGAATTCAGATTGCGATAATCTATTCACTGTATTGAAGGAGGAAGAAAACATATATATACATCAATTGATTACCGAGATCCGGCTCTCAGTGGTATACCTTTAGACGATGCTTTCCTGTAAACATTTTTTTAGTTCTGAACGTTTCGTTTCTCATTTCGTCGTTTTGTTTCTGAACGAGACGTTTAAATTACTGGCGGCAACGAGGTTCTACTTGTGTTGTTTGCATGTATAATTGGACCAATGAAGTGAAGCTTTGCCGGCGACGGAAATTTTTTGCTAGAATATTCAATATATTTTTTTTTGCGGGAACTGGTTTTTTTTGTGACTCGTGGAAAAAAAAACGCGAAATTTAGTGAATCTGAGAGACCTTGAGAGGTCTCCTTCCAACTACGTGTGTTCTTAAAATTAATTATTTCTCTAAAACTGTCATCGATCTTGTCGGGAAATTTAATTTTGACATGCCATTCAGGTCTTCTTTGGGCAAACAGTTTTAAAACATTGGTGGTAAATAAAAAATGACGTCATTCCCTTTGCTAACGTAACTTCTCAAGGATGAAAGGGTAGAATAGTTGTTAAACTAATGAGACAATTTCAGATAGCGCAGAATATTGTGCAGGACTGTCATTACGTTTTGAGTCATCTGCTGCCTGTATATGGAACCTGTTAGTTCACCCAAAAATAACTAACAATTGCGCAGTTTGTCAAGGTGGTTTTTAAATTTTACTGTGATGTTTTACGTTGAATTTTGTTCATTTTAAATTCATTAATACGTTGAACTAGCAAACATGATAATTTTATTTTTTGTAACTTGATACTTTTGTTTTCCTCGCAAAGCTTGTAACATGGTACCCTTGTTTTCTCAAAAACATACAAAGGAAGATATGTTCGCTTTTTCCAGCTGGAGAAAACAAAATAATGTCATTAACTTATGAAAAAGATGGAAGAGGAATGATTTTGTTTCATTTAAGAGGCAAATTTTCATATCATCGATAAACAATTACTAATTTAATTGTCAAATAGTCACGTCGTGTCTCGGAACAGCACGTTCTCATTATGTGGCCACCGTTGGTGTTAACAATAAACCTGTTCAAAGTACACAATGATATCGATTAATACGACCGAGAAGCGTTTCAACTTGACCGATATTATATCCTACATTGGTGAACGAGTCCTCTCAAAGACTGACTAAATTTATTTGCGGTCTCCGTGAGTGCCACAGTGTCTGCAGAAATATTTGAAAAGTTTCTTTTGTCACGACATTACTAATGTTAATGTAGCTAACTCGGAAATGTTTCGGGTGAATACATTTGTGAACTTCTTGTTCTCTTGCATAGGGGAAAAAATACACAAGCGGCTGAGGAGATCAATCCGTTTCCCTCTTTTAAAGCGTAGCAAACACGAATGTTGCGAGTTCGATGTTTTTAGTGGTAGGTAGTTTGTAGTCAAAACAGAACTCAGGGATGTCGGAAAACACAACCAGGATATTTATTCCACACGAACGCAGTATTTCCACACAGGACTTCACAACAAGCACACGCCAGGCTTGTAACCACACTTGACTTCCGTCACTCTTGTATAAACACACGGCCTTTGCCTAGATATCCACGTAACCTTTCTGTTACACTTCACAAACACGACCTCTGTCGATTACACGTGACCTTCGTCACACTTCCGTAAACACTACTGACTCACGAGATTATTCTCTTAACACTCCTGGGAAATAAAACTCAAACACTCCTGGGATAAAACCATTTAAAAACTAGACCCGTTCACTTATATACTTAGCAGCATAACGTTCTTGAACTTTCAGGCTCGACTAAGTAAAGTAACATTACAATATAAACTATTTACAGCAACAGACGTAAACAACTAAAAATACACTGTGATGCGACACTAACTAAATATGCTAGAAGATTCGAGACGAAATTAGCATATTCGCGAATCTTCCAAGTACTAGTCACGCAATAATTTTTCGTAACAACGAAATAGTATGCGTAAGCTCACACCTGATAGCTTCAAAACTGACAGAATATTTTAGTTTTTTTATTAATGTGATCTCTACTTTTATAATATCTTCGTATTTTGCTATTTTAGTATTTTAAATGTCTGTAACTAGAAATGTTGTAACTTAGTTTCATAGGGCCACAAGGGAGACTTCAGTCTTGACTGAAGTTATGCACCCTATTGAAATAAAGAGTCATCATCATCATTAAAACAGCACACGACATTATTGAACCGAGCTAGGGATGATTCCAAGACTTCCAAAAGATACACTGTTGCAAAAGCGTTCTTTTCACTACGGAGGAGAACCGATATTAAATGAAATATAACTGCTATCACCCGTTAGGACGAGAGTGTGATATCGCACGCATGAGTCTGAACTCGAGAACGGATTGTATCATGCTGACAATGCTAGAATGCATGCGTCTTAAATGTTGTGTTCTATCACAGGGAAAAGCACTTAACGTTCGTGTGTAACTGTGTATGAAATATACCGTTTACCTAACATATAGTTAACAATGATAATGATGATGATGATGATGATGATGATGATGATGATGATGATGATGATGATGATGATAAAAGGTCTTTATTAGGAGTTCATTGCATGCGCCAACAGACGTGCAACAATTTACATGCCAATAAAATTAATAAGGGAAAACAAATAATAGTTACTATTAAAAAGACATCTATTAATAAAAACTGGTTTAAAAACGACTTTGTCTGGACATTATGCGACCTACTTCTCAACTGCCGTGTTCTCTGGGAAGGTAAAGATCGCACAACGCAGTGTTGGCAGAAGAGATCCTTTGCCATAACTTCGCACCTCTATTACGACGAATATCCAAGAAAGTGTGCTGCTTTAAGCCGTAACCCAACTTATAACACCTGGCAAAGAGCATATCAATTCTACTTAAATAGTTATTATAAAAAGCGCACCCCCAGACCTCAATAGCATATATATAATCTGAAATGATCAAACTTTGAAAAAGTAAGTCCAATTTCTCGAGAGAGTAGCCATAACATTTAC
>JAHPZR010031820.1:7500-10685 GCA_019787425.1 Platygyra sinensis | reverse complement strand
TTAGCCTGCGTAGCTGCGGGATTTCGCGCGCGAGTGCATTTGTTTTGGTTGCAAAGCCGGGAATGCGAGTGGTGAAGCCGTGAGAGGATGGTGAAGAGTCGAGGTTGAATTCCCGCCTGCCCAAAATCGTGGGGTTCTTTTTTGAATTATGCGTTCACCAGGTCGACACGCGAATTTCGGACTCGGCTGACTCAGGACTGAAAACGTCAATCAAAATGTTAATCTATACCACTCTTCTTTTTCACAGGAGGAAAAAGGTTTGTTTTCATACACAAAATTTGCTAATAGGAGAATGCGAAGAAATGCATCAGAGGAAGCTTTGGATTCTCTTGAATATCCGGGTGGGGAGAGGAGAAAAATTATACTCAAGGAAGAAACAGCGAGAGAGATTTCGAGGGAATTGAATGATGTGTAAAATGGGTTTAATTAACCTTACCCACGACTTGCGGTCGTGACAATTAGTACATTTGCCCGTGCTCTGTTGGGTCAACTCGACCTTTTTGTCGCTTCACTCGTGTTTATGAAAGGGCACTTCATGCAATGTTACAAGGAGGAATTTAAATTAGAGTAGAGCAGAGCCGTAGATCGTGCTATGCGCAAATTTTAAAAGGTCATAGGGACTGCAATGATTTCCGTCTGTTGTATATGCATGTCGCTCGCCGAGTTTGACTCCTCTGTAATTTGCAATGTGTTAGTGTATTGTTTTGGCTCATTTCTTTTGCAACATATGTTTTAAATCTCCAAGCATTTGCTTTTGAGGGACAAGATATGACGTTTTCTGTGAACGTGTTGCTACTTGCATTCTATATTGTGACGCCGGCCCGGCTGTGATTAGAACTTTTGCCTTCGTAAGGTTTTCATCGAGCCGCCATGGCTTTTACTTCGAGAAAGCTATACGCTGTCTAGAGAAATTTTTATGTTTCTTGCCGCTATCTGATCGAGTTATGTTTCTGGCGCTCGATGTATAGGTTTATTCCTCCTTTGATCGCTCTAGTACCACAGGATTCAAATATAGCTCTTCACACGCAAGTCTGTGTGACTGTTTGCGTGATTCGGCTTAGTTTCATGTTTTCATGTTACACTTCGTTCTCTGATTGGCCTATTTAATTGATCCATCAAGAGTGCTAAAAGTGGGCGGCAAGCAAAACACCCATACCGGGGACTGCCAGTGGATCGTTTTTCGAAATATAATAATACGTTTTGTTTTAAAACACGGCATAATCTACAACTTGTAGTATGCGTTGAGCGAAATGTACAATATTTCGAAAAATTATATATAGATCTTTAAGAGGCTATAACAGCCTCCTTAGAGATTCTATCAATTTTCGAAATACTGTCTTGTAGTCGTTAGCGCTATAAGGTCGGGGAATCGTGCTTGTGTTCTCTCGCCGTAAAATTTTGAGTCAATTTAAAGGTCGAGTTTACCACTGATCATTGCTGTATTTAGCAGAAATTTCTGTGGAATTACACTCAAACGGAATTTTCCTCGCTTTCTGCTATTCAATTTCCGATAGAAAAGCCCGATTTCAAGTGATTTTAATGGCAGCGACTGACCGAGATTGTTTTGTAGTAAAACTTCAAACTTCGCACGAAATTTCACACCGGAAAAACAATATTGGAGAGCTTAGCAGGTGACTTATGTTGCTGCAAACCCTATGTACTCCTCTGTGGTACAAGTACAGTTGCATTCGTCATAATGTATCAGCTTTGTTGTATGGACGCATTACGGACCTAGATTCGTCCGCGTTTTAAAAATAGCTAAATATTTATATTATTAATTAAATCTATCAAAAAGCTAATAACATGCACAGAGTACAGAAAGCCAGCAGGTTTAATTGCATTGGACAGTTTGTTCTTACCTTGTTTATAATTAAATCGCTGACTCCAAAGTGGTCCCAAAATATCGCTCGCTGTTCTGTCAACATGTTTTGGGACCACTTTAATTTTTAGTGGCCACATCTCTCTCAAGTGTCTGGAACAACTGTAACATCTGCTGTTTCGGTACGCATGTGTTTCTCGCCTTTTGCCACTGTGAAGTTTATTCGTTCGCATTCCTCCTTCAAAATGTCGATCTGCATAAACATATTCCACCGCGCCGTTCAGAATCGTACTGGCCGCCATTTTCAGTGAAATGGAACCCAGGTCTCGACCGTCACATTTGTGTACGGTTACAAAGCTCGGTCGAAAAGTGGTCCCATGACTGAGTAGGCTCGATTACCAGCCGCTGTCTGGGAAAGGAGCCCGCGCTCCTCCCCCGAACTCACGGCTGGACTCATAGACCTTAGTATTGTTAATCTCGACCAATAAAAAATCTCCCTGCCTGAATCGAGCAGGCTGCATAAATTATCTTTCTCGCAGTAGCAAAGAAGTTCTGCGATACGAAAAGCGATCGCGATAGCGGCACATCTAACCAAATACCTTCAACTGATGAAATAATGCCTGATCTATTTCATAGCGGCATATACAACACACAAAATAGTCAACAGATTTTTTGCGTGAGAATCTCTATTTCATTATTTGAATCATGTGGTGCCAGAATGTCAGATAACGAACAAAGTCAACAAAGAGAGGGATAAATGCAAACATCGATCTCAGGAAAAAACACTCAAGCAAATCGATGTGTACGGTATTCTTCTTGGAGGAAAGTGACACCAGCCTCTGGCGAAAGCAGGACAAAATTAAATGTTTAAATGAAGCAAAGCAAACTGAACTAGCAAAACAAAACTATGGTGTCAACACGATGCACGCAAACATATGCGTGACCTTTGACATGTCATTTGCCACACCACAGTCAAACAGCTCTGCTCTACTTTCTTTTTACAAACTCTTCTGTAGAAAACGGCATGTAATGCCCTTCTTCAACAATAGTGTGAAACAAAATAGGTTGGAAGAACAAAATTAAAAGAAGAGGTGGCGAAAACGGCACATGTACAAATGTTACGAGCCGTAGGCGTAATGTGGACTCGCCAATGATTGTCATCAGATGACATTCCTGGTAACCAGAAGCGCCGCAAGAATTTTAATTTTGAATTTACGTCACAGACATGGTTTGCAGCTCACGCGTCCAGCCGTCTCTTCTCGGGGAGGGTAGACCAGACACGAGAGAGCGGCGGAAATCGAGCCTAATGACTGAGAAATGTGCCAAATATCTTCGACGCAATAGCCCTTTTCACAGTTAACTTTGC
>JAHPZR010031818.1:0-11986 GCA_019787425.1 Platygyra sinensis | reverse complement strand
GGGTTCGTTATAGCGGGGTGCCACTGTAATGGAAATTCTAAATACTATTAAAATAATAAAAACCCTCTAACAAAGGGAGTTTTCACTTCAAGTTGTATGGCTAGTTAACTATAAATTATGATAACATTTCTCAAACTCATTTAATAATTTATACTGTACCTCCTTCACCACTGTGAAGGAAGTACGGATACCCGGTCTTAATTAGCATAGATTTTGATGATTTTACTTCTTTGTTTACTCCTTAGTTTTTGTTGCGATTGAGAGGACATATCAAACACTCGAGACAGTGTTTCATTGGCTATCCAAACACCTCAAATTTTGTTAAAAATCCTAAGTTGCGTGTCATCTTTTCAACTCTCTTCTCAGTGTTTGGATATCCTGGTTAAACACTGTCTGTTGTATTTGATATATTAACTGTAAAGTCAGTGTGAATGTAAGAGAGTTTTACGTACAAGGTAAGTTGGTGGAAGTTCCCTTTACTTTGAACATAATGCAATGTTTTTTGAGTGTGTCGCCATCTCGTCCTCTGGTTTTTTGACACTGAACATCAACTTTGACAACTTTCCCAAAAAGCTCGGCCACTGGCTTCCCATTCCACTAGGGACAAACAAAAAAGTCATAATTTTAATAAACAATTAAAAAGTTCACTGCTGCATTCACAGGAAAAACTACTAATCATGACTGTTATTCAATTACAATAAACAACAGTTAAAATTCTAGTATTTGCCCATTGCTAATCCTCCAAGATTGGTCACATTTTCCCCCCTTCCCTAAAACAATGTTGATTTTACCATTTCTTTGACTGCACAGACCAGCTCCGATCCAGTTCACAACATTGAATTGGGAGGCCAGGGTATCAGAGAATTATTGCGAGTTGCAAATAAAATAGAACAAATGCTTAATTACCAAAGAGAGTCATTTCCTAAAAGTGTCTCAACTACTTTTGTGGCTCATTGTAGTCTCTAACGAAAGACGTCAACAGTTCTACTCGCAGCTTGTGGCCTTACTGCTCACTACTTGTGCTTGTTGGCTCAAATGTTGACATTTCCCATGTATTTTAAAGCAAATCTAAGATCCTGTATGTGGGCTGCCTTGTTGTGTCACATGTTTAGTGCACATAAATTCATCAACAAACCAACCAACCAAGTGTAATGCTGCAATCATGGACAAAAGTCTGGAGACAAATTCACACTTTTGGCAGTTTTGCGCACACTACAGATGCAAATACAACTTTTCCTGCCTAACCTCACCCCCAACCCCCAGTCAATGTTGAACTAGTACTTCCAGTTTCACCTGATTTTCAACATTGTATTGGGTAGGGAGGGGGTCGGCAACACTTATCTAAAAGGTTAACAGTGCTTTTTCCAAACTTCAGTTGTAAAACATACTCGCCGGATAATTTGCTTCATTTACCCGAGTGTCCCAAGGACTTTTGTTCATGATTGTACATTAAATAGACAGGATACATTTTCACTTAATTATAATCTGTTAATTTTATGAACAAAATTTTATCCACCTTTATCTTGCCTGATTTGACCCTCACTGACAATTAATTTTTGAGATTCATACATGTACCTGTTTGCCTAATACTCTCCGAAAGTGGGTCGCTATTATTATATCATAGTTTTTAATCACCTCAGTGTGATTCCTATATTTTTCCATATATTAAGGGTTGCATTTAGTTTTTTGGGACTTCAGTGTTTACAACCCTTTATCGAAAGGGTTTCCCTTTAAAAAAGATTGTGACAGTCTTCCAGTATGCCACTCTGTATTTACGCGACATTAAGAATGCAGAAAGAAAGGGTTACACAGGAATGTCTTACATAGGAATGCACTGAAGTCACATACTCTATATCCTTGTAGACGTCCACATGACCAAAGTCACTTGGACATCAAGCAAAAGAAACTAAAGCCAGTCCATTGCATAACACTGCCCCAACCAAATTTTCATCAGGAAAAAAAGACCTAACATACTTGTAAGGAGTGAGCATGTCTGGGCCTCTTTCTGTCTTCATGGTGAATGGAAAATGGCAGCTTGATGCCTGTAAATTGTTGCCAGAAAACTGAGCTATCAGCCACAATGTAAGCTGCTCCTGTTACAAAACAATCTTCTTTGGGTAGAGTCCTCAGTGTGATGGAACTAGAGTTGTTGAATAGTCTCAGAGGCTGTGAATCTTGTTCTCTAATGAAGAACAAATCACAATCTGAAAATAAAACAGTTAAGTATTAATATTAATGAACGTTACAACCATTAAGTTGAGATAGAGAAATCCTGCTTATGGTCACATTGTTTTTAGGGCCACTTTTTTAAGTTTTCAGTCACTTGTATTCTTATTCTCTGCACCCGTAACAAACTTGTTTCTTTATGGTGGGCGGGGGGTTATACTGGTTTTAATTGAGCTTAAGAACATCATAATAGATCAATTTCAATTCCTTTTTTTTTTCCTTTTTTTTTCAATTTCAATTCCTTTTAACTAGATGAAGACTTCTATCTGGGTGGGCTTTTAGTCAGAAGCAATATTTTGCTTACAATTCAAGGAGATGGGCTAGAACTGGGGTGAGGGGGGGGAGGGGTTTAGAAGTGAGAGGGCTTACTAATAAGCAGCAGTCTCAATGCAGATGGGGTTGGGAGGTCCTGCAACTCCATCACATTGCTCTTATTTAGTACTGACTTCACACCGTATTGATTACTGACAAATTATCACCTTAGTTTGTAAATTATTCTGGAATTGAACAAAGTCAATCAGTTCCTTTATGTACAGGCATACTGTACAGAGGATTTGCTCAAGTTTGTAAAGGGACTGTTGATAAATTGATGTCTGTTGATCATAGCTACAGTGACATAGCCAAAATACATCCTGTGGTTCATCATCAGTGATGCAATACAACCATGTAAGAAAATTGACTTTGACCATTTTGACATATGGGTACCTACCTTCACGACTCGCTTCGTTCTCGACACAAAATCCCAGATCTTCTCTGTAAGTACTGTTTGACCTCGTACACTGACATGAACAGTTTCTCGCTGAGTTTCTCCACACACCCTTCATTTGTTTACACGGATTTATTCCTTTGTTACAAGTTCCCGTGTAATTGAAGAAGACAAAGCGATCTCCAAACCTAGCGCGGGTAACTGAACATCCTAATTGTGCCTCCGCCGATGTATACACAAACAAATAAAGTAAAACAAAAGCTTGTGTGTAAAACTTCGCTTTTTCCAGCTTTATGCTGCTCGTCGAAAATTCAGACTTCCCAACTTTGTTCCTCATCGTACTATGATATCTATTCCACATGTTCGCGCCAGACTTACTAGCAAGGAAACGTTTACTTCTCAAATTTGTTCTTCTATGAAAAACCTGTTCGATCGGTGTAATAAGTGTAGTATACTGAAACAAGCCTTCAAGCGGTGTATTGAAATTCCAGCCACGGCCACGTTCACGTAAGAATCAGTATTTTCTTGATCTCAAACACTGAAGTACTTCCCACACAACTGTCGATCTTTCAGGAAATTTAAGCTCTACAACTATGTTTTATCTTGATCACCGGAAGTCGCTCTGTTACGCACGTCTGCCAAGCAGGCGAGCATGCACGGTTCAATTCAAAATAACGCAATCTAGTTGTACAAATGTACAGGTTCGTTTCGAGATTAAATTAAATAAAGGTGCTACATTGAACCATAAAAAAATTTTTCGTGTCAGGTATGAAGCTCTGCTCGCAGCTGTTGATAACCCTGAATAATCGCTTCTTGTTGTTGTATGTTCTCGAATCTCATTCGTCGATGAAGCGACGCTAACTGTATTGGCTCATTTACTATTTTGGGCGCTAAGTGCAAGCTGACAACGATTAAAACCTTGAGCTCAATCCAACTCTCTTTCGTGGGCCGTAGCACGTTTTTGGCCTGCGTATTCTACGAGTATTCCGTATAAAACTCAAGAAATAAACAGATGAAGAGTTTTAAACGAGAGGTCATGTTCGTCCGCCATTTTTGGAAATCGATTTGTTTTTCCGGAAGGTACGTTAAGTAAAGTGTCATTCAAAAAAATTCAATAATCTTCCACTGCAGGGGGTGGCACGGGAGTGTAGTGGTTGTGCTACTACAGCGTGCAAAAAGCAAACGAAAAGTTAAAGAACAAAGAATAGTGGAGATTTTCGCTTTGTTGATTGAAGTTTATCTCATGGAATATGGGTAAATATATAAAAGAAAGCCTACTACAATATTGTGTCATTTAGGATTAAGGAGGGGAGGGGGGGGTCGATGTCCTCAAACTTAAAAGGGGCGGAGGTGAATTTTATTAAAATAGCCCCCGGCCCTTTTAAGTTTGAGGACATCGACCCCCCCCCCCCCTCCTTATCCTAAATGACACAATATTGTAGTAGGCTTTCTTTTATATATTTTACCCATATTCCATGAGATAAACTTCAATCAACAAAGCGAAAATCTCCACTATTCTTTGTTCTTTAACTTTTCGTTTGCTTTTTGCACGCTGTAGTAGCACAACCACTACACTCCCGTGCCACCCCCTGCAGTGGAAGATTATTGAATTTTTTTGAATGACACTTTACTTAACGTACCTTCCGGAAAAACAAATCGATTTCCAAAAATGGCGGACGAACATGACCTCTCGTTTAAAACTCTTCATCTGTTTATTTCTTGAGTTTTATACGGAATACTCGTAGAATACGCAGGCCAAAAACGTGCTACGGCCCACGAAAGAGAGTTGGATTGAGCTCAAGGTTTTAATCGTTGTCAGCTTGCACTTAGCGCCCCAAAATAGTAAATGAGCCAATACAGTTAGCGTCGCTTCATCGACGAATGAGATTCGAGAACATACAACAACAAGAAGCGATTATTCAGGGTTATCAACAGCTGCGAGCAGAGCTTCATACCTGACACGAAAAATTTTTTTATGGTTCAATGTAGCACCTTTATTTAATTTAATCTCGAAACGAACCTGTACATTTGTACAACTAGATTGCGTTATTTTGAATTGAACCGTGCATGCTCGCCTGCTTGGCAGACGTGCGTAACAGAGCGACTTCCGGTGATCAAGATAAAACATAGTTGTAGAGCTTAAATTTCCTGAAAGATCGACAGTTGTGTGGGAAGTACTTCAGTGTTTGAGATCAAGAAAATACTGATTCTTACGTGAACGTGGCCGTGGCTGGAATTTCATACACCGCTTGAAGGCTTGTTTCAGTATACTACACTTATTACACCGATCGAACAGGTTTTTCATAGAAGAACAAATTTGAGAAGTAAACGTTTCCTTGCTAGTAAGTCTGGCGCGAACATGTGGAATAGATATCATAGTACGATGAGGAACAAAGTTGGAAGTCTGAATTTCGACGAGCAGCATAAAGCTGGAAAAGCGAAGTTTTACACACAAGCTTTTGTTTTACTTTATTTGTTTGTGTATACATCGGCGGAGGCACAATTAGGATGTTCAGTTACCCGCGCTAGGTTTGGAGATCGCTTGTGTCTCTTCAATTACACGGGAACTTGTAACAAAGGAATAAATCCGTGTAAACAAATGAAGGGTGTGTGGAGAAACTCAGCGAGAAACTGTTCATGTCAGTGTACGAGGTCAAACAGTACTTACAGAGAAGATCTGGGATTTTGTGTCGAGAACGAAGCGAGTCGTGAAGGTAGGTACCCATATGTCAAAATGGTCAAAGTCAATTTTCTTACATGGTTGTATTGCATCACTGATGATGAACCACAGGATGTATTTTGGCTATGTCACTGTAGCTATGATCAACAGACATCAATTTATCAACAGTCCCTTTACAAACTTGAGCAAATCCTCTGTACAGTATGCCTGTACATAAAGGAACTGATTGACTTTGTTCAATTCCAGAATAATTTACAAACTAAGGTGATAATTTGTCAGTAATCAATACGGTGTGAAAGTCAGTACTAAATAAGAGCAATGTGATGGAGTTGCAGGACCTCCCAACCCCATCTGCATTGAGACTGCTGCTTATTAGTAAGCCCTCTCACTTCTAAACCCCTCCCCCCCCTCACCCCAGTTCTAGCCCATCTCCTTGAATTGTAAGCAAAATATTGCTTCTGACTAAAAGCCCACCCAGATAGAAGTCTTCATCTAGTTAAAAGGAATTGAAATTGAAAAAAAAGGAAAAAAAAAGGAATTGAAATTGAAACTTTGGCATATTACATAAGTCCACATAACAAGATTGTGTACCAATTTTAAGCAAAATCGGCCGACCCTCATTTCCAAGTCTGCCCCGGTCTCTCAGGCAGAAGCTCTTAAGCTGGCTACAAAAAAAAGTTGCGTTACACTTAATGTGTTAAGTTGCGTGACACTTTGGGTACAGCTGCATCACACTTAACTGTTCTCTTCGTTACTCTCTGGTGAACGATCCTCCAGTGGAATCCCGTTTAAGTCGAGGTTCTCCTTTTCTTCATCCTTGGCGAGTTCTCCAAGTTCCTCCGGAGTGACATACCTGTAGAAGTAGGACATGATTCCAAAGACGATGGCGATCACGTCCATGAGGCCTCCGTACAAGAACATCTCTCTTTCCTTTAAAAAAAAATCCACCTGAAAACCATCTTCCTTCTGTTATCGAGCCCAGACCTCCCACGACTAAGCTGAAGAGAGTCAAACAGAGTGAAGGTTGAGTACCAGATTCAGCGCCGTAGCTAGTAACAGGCCAACCGAGGCACTTGCCTCGGTCATTTCTTTGGCTTTTGTTGTTTATAGTACCTAATACCTAGGAAGAGAACTCAACCATGGATTGATTGCCTCAGTCATAAGTTATTCATAGACATTGCCTCAGTCAAAAATTTTTTCTGGCTACGGCCCTGAGATTACACTGGAGGCACATTGTACGATCGGCAATTTATCCCATGGCTACCGCGATTGCGCCGCAAAATTCAAAAGAAAAAACAAAGTTGTTAATACAGTATAAAGGTAATAGACTGCAAGGCTGATACTACGTGAAAAAACGTTTCGAGACACCAACATGACAAGAACTGATAAACATGATAAAGCATTATCGCAACAGTGGACAGCTGTTTCGGCCTTCTTGGGCCTCGTCAGCACTGTGTAGCGAAGATATGTAACGCCAACCAAGAGGCCAACGCACATAAATTGCAAGATAACCAGTTCACCCGTTCAAAGTACGGAACTTTATATAGTGAACGGGTCATCTTGCAATTTATGTGCGTTGGCTCCTTGGCTGGCGTTACATACCTTCGCTACACACAGCTGACTAGGCCCGAGAAGGCCGAAACAGCTGTCCACAGTTGCGATCCTGCTTTATCGGTTCTTGTCATGTTGGTGTCTCGAAACGTTTTTCACGTAGTATCAGCCTTGCAATCTATTGCCTTTATACACACTTTATTTTAACTGATCAGATCTCTTGTAGATCCTACGTTGGCAGTGTTTATCGTATGCGAGTCTCTTGCAGTCAGTTTCTCGTTAATACAGTGTACGCGATATAAGCGATAGAAGACTTTTTCCGTGTTTACATAGCTTCATCTAAACACCAGGTGTTATGGAGAATTCGAGATAATTATGAAAACTCGAGACGCAGTCGGCGGTTTGTTTAACTCTCGAGAATTCTTACACAGGAACACTCTAAACGTCATTTCTGATCTACGTTTTTCTGAACTGACTTTTACTTGCCAGTTCTGAACACCAGTTTTATTCTTCTGTGGTAGCTTTAAGAATACATTGTTTTTCATACAGACTTAAAAATTCTTTCGCTACCCAGTCAGTCCGGTGATTCGATTGACTTACCACTCCCATTGCCGGCAACACTGAAGCCAATATAACCACAATAAGATCACCAAAAGCAACTGTTAACAACCAGAAAGACTGAAGGACGGACTTCATAGAGGAAGGAGCCTGAGACAGAAAGGACATCATAGTTACTAACAGAACCTCTGTGGACATCATTAAACTGAATATCTTATGAGTTCAGGAACCGAGCTAGTGAGCTATAGTGTTTAAATAGCTCGGTTAAGGTATACAAAAGTATTATTTTAATATGGAAAACCTGAAAATTAGAAAAATATCATAGATAAGTAATAGACAATATACACTGTTTCGACAAATTTTGCCCCTCAAAAGTGGAGAAGCTTGCGCGACAATGCCGATTGGCATTATGGATATTAAGAGTTGAAGGAGCTGCGTTGTTTGTAATCCGTGTCAATCTTCGCCATCCTTAACCTTGCTTGTTCCTTTATGGTTTATTATTATGTCTTTGGTGTTTTCCTATGTTTCTAAAGTATTATTTTCAGGTTTCCTTCAATTTAAAGGTAATTTTGTCAATGATCAAAATAACTCAAAATACCGTGACGTCACGCTTTGCTTGATTGAGTTTCAAGGTGGTTCAGCAACAAGAAACAAGAAAGAACGACTACAGGTGTTTGTGCTGTTTTCTTCCACCATGCTGAAACACCTTGAGGTTCAATCAAGCAACCATAAAAACCGCCATTACCCATAATAGCTTTCGACATTGCCGCGTAAGCTTTTTCCTTTTTGTAAGACAACTTTTCTCGAAACAACTTTGGAGAAGATTAACAGGGATTACAAACGATCGCGACGAACTTGAGACAGACCCAAACAGGCTGTTAATTACTCACCTGTGAGTAAGCAAATGTTAAGCCAGTAACAGAGAACATGACCTCAGCTGCAGTCAGTACAACATACTGTGGAACTTGTAACACACGAGACACAGTCGTGCCTAGAGCATCCTCGTACATGGACGAATCAAACTAGTAAAAGAGAGGAAGAGAAAGAGAAAGTGCAGTTATCGTACAACACCCAGTTAATTAAAGCATAGTTTACAGAGAGAGATGGTTATGGAGCTCGGCAAACTTCAAAGCAGCAAACAAACATGCCAAGATTTATGCTGCAAGGTCCACGACCGTGCACAATATAAAATATACTTAGATTACAATAACCGTAACGTTTTAATCATTTGTTACGCGGTCAGAAGTAAACAACTTAGGGTTTTTACATGGTTAAAGCTAAAATAACGAAAGAAAATGTACAACAAAGACCTCTGTAGGGCTTTATAACAATTTGCCCTATCAACTGTGTCTCAATTAACAACTAGAAAACAGCCCTAACTAAGAAACCACGCGCGCTGATTGGTTAAAACTGGTATCTCACTGGCCAGAACTCGATAGAAACACTGAACAAGCAGGAGCTGTACATGTGACGAACAAAGAGAATTTACATTTTGATGATCAAAGTGGAGAAGTTGTTTTCCTTCTTTTCGTCACGGTGTTTTCTAAAAGAAATAGGCAACATGTTCTCCGTGTTTCTATGGAGTTATAGAAGCACTCGTAAAAGTTTGGAAGAACTCGAAAAAGCTGTGGAAACACTCGCCTGCGGCTCGTGTTCCTACAGCATTTCTCGTTCTCCCAAACTTCACTCCGTGTTACTATTTAACAATTAGATTATGAGTTAGCCTCATGTCGAACAACTCTGACACTTCCAAAATCTATTTTGTGGTTGATTTCGCGGACACCACGACGTATGACGGGAGATTTAGGAGTCATGGTTGAACATAGAAACAGCCCTTTTGTGTTCTGTAATCCCGGTTTTCAGTGATTGTTCAGTTTGACTGCAGTATTGAAAATTGCAGTTGGTGCCGTGCAACTGATTTTGTACACTGTGTCAAATTTTGACCAGTCAACCTTTTCCTGGGCTTTCTGTCGCGGGAACAAATTGTTCACAGTTCTAAATGGTTTGAAGCAAGCTGTGGCAATGGCAGTTTCCTCAATTTCTTCCATTACGGGGTCTGCTATAAGGGAACTGATTCTATCAGATATGAAGTAATATGATGGAAATGTCAAATAACCCTGCCAAATGTGAAGTACTATAAATTAAACAATGCTTGCGTTCAATCCTGGGCATTAGTGTAAGATAAAATTTCTTCAGTAATGTTCATATGTTAAATGTAGAATCGAACTTGGCTTCAAACCTTTTTGGAGAACTTTTTTTCATAGAATCATGGATGTAACTTCAATCATCACACTCTACATTCCATTAACTTTTAAACGCGAAACTCTTCTTGAGCATAAACTTCCCCCTTCCCCTCCCCCTCGCCTTGATGTTGAGCCCCCCTCCCCTACCTCCCTGAATGGAAGCCCTTTCATTTTAAGTTTTTTGAGCAACATAATATTACTCGGGGTTTATATTCAGAATTTCACGGTATGTGAAAACCATTAAAGGTTCTTTCATAGTTTACTCTGGTTTACCTCTTAAGGACAATTACAAAATGTTGAAAACCCTTACTTACATTGTACTTTCTACACTTGTCATGTTCCCTTTAAATACTGTGTTCCTTTGCCGTGAAAGTGAAATGCGTGGTTTCGGCTTCTTTTTTTGTGGATGTGGAATTAGGTGAATGTAAAACTCCGATCCTTGATAATCTGATAAATAACGAGTGTTGACATCGCTGGCTCTCACCAGTTCCTCAGCATCTCTAACATTACAACAACCTTACTAAAACAAATCAATTCCTTGCTTTTCTTTCCTAGTGACCCTGTGGGTTTTCACAAATTCGATTTATCTCCAAACTAACTTGTGGGTAGATTTTGTTATTATGCTTCGTCCGACGGACACCGGCTGTGACTGCTGTCAAAGCCGAGTATTTTTTTTTCTTTTCGTGGTGTAAAATTCACAAAAAAGTTGTTCATTTTTCGCAGGCAACTCGCTTGCTTTTAGACCGCGACCGACATTGAAAAGATACTAAGCTTGTATGAAGAACTTTGGTTCTTCTGTTTTCTTTATGAAGACCTCTTCCTTAAGCCTTATAAAACTGAAAGAAACAAGTTATACGGGAGATAGATCTCTCGCCTATCAGTAGTGTAGAGTTGTCAGTAGTAGAATTTTGTGGGATTTGATCAATCGTGTTTGCCAATTTGTTATTGTTGTGGATAACAAAGAAAACAGACTTTGTTTTTAAGCTTTTCAAAATAAGTACATATTCGAAGTGTTGAATACGTATACAGGAAAAGAGAGAGGACAAGCGTGGCATGTAAACGTGAAGTAATGAAGCTCTGACGAAATCAAAAACATCTTTATTTAAAGAACTGAATACCTATAATTACATGTCCATCTATTTGCAATGAAAGAAGATAACAATGCAATGAAAGCAGAGTCTCCTAAGCGTCCGTTTTAAGAAAGTCAAGGGGAGCGTTGGGTGACATCCCCCTTAGAGGGCTGCTGAGGAAACTACGTCATATAAGATATCGCACTACAACGGATGGGTACTTTCCATTACGTGGAATAATTTATTTTTAACCCTTTATATCTCTTTTTTTTTCAGTACTGATGATAACAAAAAATTTCCTGGTCTACTTTAGTTGGTCACGCAACTCTCCTCCCCAGTAACGGCACGAAGTGTGTCATATTAATAAAAACAACATCACTGGCGCTTAGGGTTACAATAAGATACCACTATTCATTGGTGTAGTGGACGAATTTGGCGTCATACTCAGGCAATATTTTAGCAAAGTCGTCATTAATTGGCCAAGACGCACAAACGAACGTGACTCAGGTTCATAAAGCTGCCATTGGGAAGCTGACCCTTGCGTGACCTAAAAATATCGGCTTCCAAGGAGTCTAGAATTGTCCTACTGTGGAATGTTTTGGTGAACTTGGTTATACGTAACAACAATCTTTAGAATCGCGGAAGGGTTTCACCTGGTTATATCAAGCCTGTCATAAAATCTGTCCGTTTCAGCAAATTCAGATAAGTCTACTTTTTTGGTTCTAATATAACCACCCTACGGTTTTTAAGGCTATCTATATACAAAAAACTATTTCAGCTATAAGCTACTATAAGCCCAGGTTTATTTTTCGTGCTTCATTGATATAATCACTCATATAACAAACAAACGGTCGTGAGTTTGAATTCTAAGTACATTGAAAACTAATTGAATCATTTACTTTGTTACTTACTTAATCCTCTTCGTGCTCTATGTAGCACATAGGGCCGTAAC
>JAHPZR010031817.1:10000-26769 GCA_019787425.1 Platygyra sinensis | reverse complement strand
TTACAGGTTGCGTGATTCAAACTCCGGCTAAGACTTGATCGCGCGGAGGTCTTGGTCTGGTCACCGACAAAACGAAAAAAAATTAACCGCGTGTAAAACTAGAACCGCGCCTCGGCCCCAGGCCGCGCAGTTAATAACATCATGGCTTAACTGACCAATCGTTTTCAACTGACCAGACTTATAACAACATCAACTGACAAACACTATTCACTTGACTCTGAAGATGACTTCCGCTCAGGTTGGCGAAACATCAGTCACCAACAACAGTTCTTTTCAGAACTACACTCACCCGGACGATCACACAATACGAACTACAGATACATGTACATGTATAATATTAAACTTGCTAAATGTTAAAGATTATTTGCTGCAGGTCCGACAAAAGTTATTTTAAGATAAAGATGTCTAACTCCCCTCCTCCAAACAAGAATAATAAATGTGCAGGAATGACTGGTTGCCAATAGATCTGCAGTGACCTTATGACCTTGAAGAATAAAATAAGTTCACCACCCTCATGAGTTTTCCTCACAAGTTCCGCACGGCTGATCAATTAAAAACCACACAACTTAATGCAAATTGTCCTTTACTAGGGGTTTGTCTCTCCACAAAATCAAACTAATGAACACCGAAGTCACGGCGTTTATGGCGGGAATGTGAAGTTACCAGTTTGTGTTTGCATAATTACACTGCAAATAGGAAGGGTAAATTATTACAAAAAGTTTACAATAGTAACTAGTCCTCACTGATTCAAGCACAATTATAAAGTTTACATTATCTTTACAATATATGAAGGTACAATGAAACGATCGATCAGTAGTGTGTTACTGAACAGAGTAATGCAGTAATGAGTAATGGAGTAACAAGAAACCGAGTAACGAGAAAAAAATACGAAGGGTCAAGGATTCTCAAATCTTTTAAATTATGTAGAATCAATTAAAATCATGATTTAGTATTGATATATAAATAGGAACTACAAAACCAATTCACAAAGCAAGCTTGACGACCCATAAGCTCAGAACTAAAAGTTTTAAAATAAAACATTGTGTCTAGATAACTGTAGTATTTTAATAACACTTTCTGGCTACCATATATTAACCGGCAGATAGATAGATAGATAGATAGATAGATAGATAGATAGATAGATAGATAGATAGATAGATAGATAGATAGATAGATAGATAGATAGATAGATAGATACAAACTTTATTAAAGTGTCAAAAGTCACCTAGCCAGGGAAAAAGAATCCCTTACTAATCTGGGGACACCAATTAGAGAAAATTAAGAGACTAAAAACTATATAGTAATAGGTAAAATATTTACAATTATCTAATTACGGGATTTGGAGTAAAAATATACAGAAGTCAAGAGGAGCAGAGGCTACAGCCTGCGCAGCCGTCATCTAAAAGTTCACTTATATTGAGTTGGCGTATCTTGCCTTTGAATGACATTAGGGTTGCCACGTCCCTGATACTCTTGCTATGTGAATATTTGCTATCCGTTTTGAACGTATTATACACAGTATTTGTGCTGATCTTCCACCGCATAAACCCCAGGCCAGGCCGCATAAACCCCAGGCAGTCTGAAATTATTCTAGAATTTCCGCGAAAACCTCATCTAATCCTTTTTAAAAACTGTAGATCTTTGCTTAGAAATGTCAGAGGCTTTGTGGTTGAGGAAATTTTCGAGCTTGGGCATACTAGAAAATTGAAACCCAGTGAGAGTATTCGATATTGTTCAGAAATGCGAAGCGATTCTAAATGATGTTTTGCTTCTGAGATGTATACAAATTTTTTTAACTTTGGCACACTAACTTGGACCTCGTCTCACGAGCAGGGTTGTTCAAAAAACTTACTAGCAATATCCACTAAAACCGTTATCATTGGAACCTCCCAAGAGTATTTCAGCATTTCAATATCTATATGGCCGGAAACACCAAATGCGTTTTTACAGTGCTTGGGTTTTGCACAAATTGTACGAATTTTGTTTGACTCACGGACACGGGCAGTCAGACGTTCTTCCGTATTCCAACCCAAAATTTCCATTTGAACATGCCTCGATAATGCCTCTGCAAACCAGTACAAATGCCACATAAAATTAAAGTAGTTGCGTGACTTTAGATTCTGAGGTTTAAAGTGCCAACCTAACCCCACAAATTCTTCTTTTCGCCCTTTAAAACATAAAGCTTATTATTGTGGGAGTAACTAGCCGCAAAAAATTTTTCGATTTGCGTTAAAATCTTTGATTTTCTATGGTCTCCGTCAAAGTACGTGAAATTGCTAGCCATTTGGTCCACCGACCGAGTTTAACGGAGAAAGGTGTCGAGGGCCGGATTGTGACGTTCAAATCGAGAACACCGATGATTCTGAGATTCGCATATTTACTTGTTTCTGTGGGAAAGGCTGGAAAAGTTGTTCGAAAAAAATGCTAGCCAGGTGCGCTGTAGTGTGATGTAGCAACACAACAAACTTACAGGAGGTACTCCGCTTTATGCCATACGTTTTATGGAGAGATGTCCTGAAGAGAAGAAACGTACAAAGTGATGGCTCGATTCGTGCAAAGTGATAGCCGTCTAAGAGTTCGGTGATCTGTTCCATAGAGTATTTCAAACCAGATGATCTCGCTCGATGCTTGGATTTTCAGAGAGAGGAAGGGATTTTGCTGACTCAGTGACTTAAGCGAGACGAATTTGGAATAACCGTCCATCGATTCATGAAGCCGTTGTTGCATCTGATCTGAGAAACAATAGCAGTCAGTCGGCACAGCCGACAGATAGTTTTGTATTTGCCCACTACTAATCTTAAAACTCCATTTCTGAAGCCATACAGGTTTAATTCCTGGATAGGGGAGTTCAGTAACACACTTTAAGGTAACATCAGCACCAATATCTTCAAGAACAAGATCACTCTTCTTTGAGTCTTGACAACCTTCTAACTCACTCTAATATAATAATAACAACAACAACATTCGCTGATGTTTTGAAGGGAAGCGACGCTACAATTTCCACACTCGCAGGAATAGAACACAAACATTGTGTCATGGGATAATCATTTTGGTCTACGTTGAACGAGTGAAGTTAAAATAATTTGAGAAAGTTAACGGACTTGACTTTTATTTATACGAAAGTATGTTAATGCGAGATCGAAGAAAGCGCGAATTTAGTAAATATATGCACCACACGCTACAGTCTCTTTGACTTCTACATATCATTGCCTTCGGGTCTGTCCATCAGAGCTCGTTCGAGTTCTTTGTCAGCATCCACCTCATTTTGTCTATCCATTCTTCGTTGGCCAGAGAGTTGTCAGCATATAAATCAGCTCGGCCGTCATCATTTAACTATTCACTTTGCTTTGTTTACAAGTGCGAGTCGTCATTCTCTTCAGCGATATAATAAATTTCGGAGTCTTCTGAGTCAAAGCTCATTTCAGAATCCGACGAAGTAGAAGATATTGCTGATAAAAACAGAAATCTGTCGACTGTGGAGCCCCCAGCGAAAAACTTGTGCGGCAAAAAGGCTTCCACGCTCACACAGAGTAAAAGGCCCGACTGGGACAGCCGAAGCTTTCGTTCTCGAAGTGACGTCACGGCTTTACTCTCCCCAGACTCCTTATGTTCGGTCGTGAACCATACAAAACTCGGTTTCAAGGGGGCACAGAAATTCGAGGATTTAACCAAATCGAAAAAATTTTGCGGCTAATTACTCCACAAAATAAGCTTTATTGTTTTAGCGAAAAAAAATTTTTGGGGTTAGGTGCACTTTAACTTTTTTACTATAACATCGACTACGGTTGATGCCACCACAATATTAAGCGCTAGCAAAAACGCAATAAAAGTCATTATTATACATCAGACACTATGAAAAATCTGATTGGTCGAGAGCATTCAATCAATTCACAATAGCTTGTGAACTTGACATGATAAATGCAATATCTGCTGCAGATATTGCATTTATCATGTCAAGTTCAACGTCTGCCTGGTTACTAAGCCCCTTGGAGTGTTCTCCTCAGAAACAAAATGGCTGAACGCTTTGCTTCTGTTTCTGAGGATGAATTATGTGAAAAATGTATAATAAAACAATTATTGAATTCGGTTTTCGCATAATATCATGAATTATCAAAACCTCGTGTCTGTGTTATCAGCCCCAGCCTTCGGCTTCCGCAGATAACACAGACCTCGGTTTTGATAATTCATGATAATTTTATCATGCTCGACCTCATCCAATAACTGTTTATGAAACGTTTAACTCTTTCACTCGCAGCACATTGTTTCCTAGGTTGTTGTTTTCTGGGTCATCGTTTTCTAGGTCATCGTTTTCTAGGTCATCATTTTCTAGGTCGTCGTTTTCTAGGTCGTCGTTTTCTAGGTCGTCGTTTTTTAGGTCGTCGTTTTCTAGACACCCACTAGTAAATAGCCTCCGATAAAAAGCACCAACTGAAGTCACTAGGAAGGTTTCACTCTAAAGGTTTCCATTGTAAGCTCTTCCAGTCGACCAACAGTACTGTGTAACAGTTGAAATAAGTTCACTATGAATGCACTTGTTTCACTGTTAAATCAACCTGAAGTTTCCACTCTAAAAACTGGCAGCACAAACAGTCTTCCAATCAACCAAGAACAGATTCTTCTGATGTTTGAAAGACGCGAGGAAAACAAAGCACACACGCAATGTCTTCTAGGTAGCTATTTAGTCATTTTTCAACGCAGGAGACAGCTCCGTTCGCATTTTATGACTGGGTTCGCCTACAGCAACCCAGTAATTAACAGCTGTGGTCCACTTCAGTACACTGAATGCCCTTAAATCAAATAACATGCAGAATGTAGCCGAACGCCTGGAAGAGGCCAGCAGAATGTAGATCAGGGATGAATCAAAAATAATCTCGAATGCATCTACATGTCTTTTGTTTTGTAGAAACCATTTTGAATTTTATGCACAATGACAAAATCCTCTGGTTTGAGGTTCGATGTAGAAAAATTACGAGTTGTAGGAAAACCGAGAGAACTGGAAGATTCTCAACTTCAACTTGAATTTCAACTTTATATATCAATCACTGTTTACAGAGTTTACATTAGTTGGTATTATAAATATAAAAAGAGAAATATTTGTTACATATGTCAGGGAAATGACTAAAAAGATAATTATGTGCGTGGATACCAGAGTAGCCATTGGCTTTCAAGCTTGTAACCACTATGTTAAGCTAAGAAGAACAAACGTACTTAATACAGAAGAATGCATTACTGACACTACATCTTTTTATCGCTACATATATACAATCACACACCGAGAATAATAAAGTGGCAAGTGATAAAACGTCTGAGAGAAAGCAAAAAGTCAGACGAAATGAACAAAAGAAAAAAATGCATGCGACTTTCCCGGCTTCCAAACCTTGAGTACATCTACATGTACATGCTTTCTGTGTTTCAGATATTGCAAATCCAGCAAATAAACTCCACAAGATGCTTACTAGCAGCTACCCTGTTAATGCGGTATTAGAGGATTGTATTCCCATAAAAATATTTGCAAATTTTACTTTATAATTTGCTTTATAAAAAATTATACTGAAGTTTTTAGCTTACCAAATTCATGCAAGGTTTCTATATGATCCCAGTAGTTACCAGCAATTGCGGCTACAGTGTCTCTATTGGGATCTTTGCGATGCAGATCTCCTTGCGGTGAAATTTCACCTGCTTTTCTGCTGTCAGATTCTGCAGCATGAAGAGAATAATTAAGAAATAGAAAACATGTACTGTCTAGTTTCTATGGAGTTATGGAAACATAAACACTAGTGGAAGTTTGGGAAAATGAGAAATGCTGTGGGAACTGTAGTATAAGCCGGAGAAAACAGGAGAATGTGTTTTACACAACCAAGATGGCGACTCATTTATTGCACGTGGTCCCAGCATGCATTGGGGCACAACTGTTATGTAATAATCCTACATCTCCCCCCAATAATGTAAGACAACAGGTGGGAGGGAAGACAACAACAACAAATCAACAAAATGTTCAAAGTACGAGAAAGTTCAATCTTCCAAACATGCTGGCCTGACATCACAACTTAATGTCCAGAGTTCAACAATATTTCAAGGCCATCCTAACAGTTTCAGACAAAATGTCCTAGAGTGACTAATGTTCAATGTCTATAAATCCAGGCGCTCTGGTGGCCTAACATCTCTTCCTGAGCGAGTAGTTAAGGTATTAGTACGTGGGCCACGTGGAGACTCGGCAGCAGGGGCGGTCTCTGGGGTAGTCAACATCGCTTGTCCAGCTGTTGGTTTCCGTGGTGTCTGCGGCGACTGCTGATGGTGGAATTGGTGATGGCAGTGTTGGGTTTGGCACAAGTGACGCACTGGACCATGAGGTCCTCTATTTACTTTGAGAGCCCTGGCCACCAGACTGATGTGCGGGCCCTGGACCGGCATTTGCTGATTCCCAGGTGACCAGTGTGGATGCAGTCAAGGATCTGTAGTCTCATACCCCTTGGGATTACTAAGCGGTCATCATACATGAATAAGTCATCTACAACCGAGAGGTGGCCTCTGTTTTCCCAGTATGGGCAAAGGAGTGGCTGATGAGGCATGTAGACAGGCCACCCTTGCAAGCAGTAAACTCTTACTTGGCTGCATTCTTCATCCACCTTCTGTGCCTCTTGGATTTCTTGTAGTCTCATGGCTGTGGCGGGTAGACTGGCTGTTACCTGAGTTGTAAATGCTTCTACTTCCTCTGCAAACAACTCGTCTGCTAGCTCTGGGGTGCCAACAGGTGCACGAGAGAGGGCATCAGCAGCAGCTTGGTGTTTCCCGGGGACATACTGAACTTGATATGTGTAACGCATAAGTCTCAGGTGGAAACGCAGGATGCGGGGAGGCATCATTGAGAGCTCTGTTGAGTTCAGGAGTGCAGTAAGTGGCTTATGATCCGTCTCAAGAACAAAAGGTAGCCCGAGCACAGAGTCTGAGAACTTCTCACTAGTCCATGTGACTGAAAGGGCTTCTTTTTCGATGACTGCATAGCGTTTCTCTGTTTCGCTTAGAGACCTGGATGCATAGCAAATCGGGCAGTGTTCCCCATTTTCTTGGACCAGAGTGAGCACTGCGCCGAGTCCTGTACTGGAAGCATCTGCCGAGATGATAGTAGGCTGATCTGGGTCATAGTGGGCTAGTACTTCAGAGAACAGTAGACCTTCTTTAATCCGCTGAAAAGCATGTTATTGAGGCTCTTCCCACACCCAGAAGCTGTCTTTGCACAAGAGCTGGTGAAGAGGCTCACTGAGGTCAGCTAATCTGGGAACGAACTTGCAAAGATGGTTCACCATTCCCATAAACATTTGCAATCCATTGACACCAGAGGGTTCTGGGAATTGGGCGATGGCACTGGTCTTAGGAGGGTCAGCATGGAGCCCAGAACCATCAATGATGTGGGCCAGGAACCTGATGGATGATTTGGAAAATTCACACTTGTCATTGAGGGTTAGTCCAGCTTCCTGCAAGCGGTGAAGAACAGCTCTCAGGCGTCGGTCATGCACTGATTGATCTTCGCCATGAACAAGAATATCATCCATTTGGCAGATTGTGCCCTCTAGGTCCTCAAGGATTCTGGACAAAGTTTGCTGGAAAATTTCTGGTGCAGAGCTTATGCCAAATGGTAGTCTGTTGAAGCAATATCGTCCAAATGGTGTCACGAAGGTTGTTAGCAGTTGGGACTCTTCGTCAAGGGGTATCTGCCAAAACCCACTATTGGCGTCTAGTTTGGAGAATATTTTGCTGTTTCCTAGCTTTGCAAGACTCTCATCAACAGAAGGTATGGGGTGAACTTCCCGCTGGACGGCTTTGTTAAGCTCGGTCAGGTCAACACAGATTCGTACTTTGCCATTTGGTTTGAGGACTGGGACAATTCCTGCACACCATTCAGTTGGAGCTGTTACAGGAGAGATGACACCTTGTTCAAGCATTGTCTCTATCTGACTTTTCACCTTTGGTAACAGGGGATGAGGGAGTTTCCATGGATTGTATAGGCAAAATGAATTAGCATCAGCGCGAAGTGTTATGTGGCATTCTGTTTTTAGCCGGCCAAGGCCAGTGAAGAGGGATGGAAACTCTGCTTTAAAATCTGTTGGTCCGGAATTCACTTCCTCTACATCCTTCTCAGCACGCTTTATGAGTCCTAGTTCAACACATTCCTTTCCGCTAAGTAGTGAACATGTTTGATTGCGCAGGACATAGACAGGCTCAGTAATGCTGGTTTGACCATATTTTAACGTTGCCTGGAACTGACCTTTAACTGGCAGGCAGATATTTCCGGGCCCACGAAGCATGTGAGATGTCTCCGTTAGGCTAATGCTTCGAAGCCATTCGACATTGTGACAGCTGCTCCTGTGTCAAGTTTGAAGAGAGTATTGTGGCCATTCACTTCTATCTGGGCTGTCCAATAATCCGTGGAGGCGCTATTGATTTCGCCAAGGAAGAATACTTCATCGCCGTCTTCTTCTACTTCATGTACTTTGTTTGAGTTGCGCTTCTTGCTGCGACAGACAGACTGGTAATGTCCCTTTTTGTGGGAATTATTGCAGGTAACATCTTTGGCTGGACAAAGTCGCCATTCTTGGCTCTGACGGCCGCACCAGAAGCACTCACTTTTTGGGTTTGGTTTCTTGGGATCTGAAGTTTGGCGATGATCGCTTTTGCCGTTGCTTGGTCGGGGCTGATTGACGTGTGCATCCCTGTCGTACGAACATCAAGAAACTTACTATTCTTTACCAAGGACCTAAGGTCTGGAACTGTCTTCCTGCCTGTATTACCAATTTGTCAAGCTTTCCTACGTTTAAAAACAAAGTGCTAGAGTTTTTACTAAAATAGTTTCTGAGTTAGTTTCTGCCGCACTCCTTCGCAGCCCTTATCTTGTTTAATATTGTGATGTCGAGGTGGCCTCTCCTATAAGCCTGGTGGTTTCTTGAGGTCTCCTCGCCTAACAACTTGCTGTTTATTATTATTGTTATAATTATTTTTTATTTTCTTTTTTTAATCTGTTGTAATATAAAGGCAAATAAATGATGATGATGATGATGATGATGATGATGATAATCAACGTCGCTAGGCTTCTCAACATCGCTAGGCTTCTCTTTCTCCTTGAACGACTGTGCGGTTCTCTTTTCTTGCTTCGGCTTGAGGACTCGTGCGAACGGCGTCTGTGAGTGTGAGGTCTGATTTTGCTTGTAAGCGATCAGATAGTGTGTCGTCGAGGACTCCTACAACAATTCTATCACGAATGAGCTGGTCTTTGAGTGTGCCATATTCGCAATCTTCTGCTATGCGGTAAAGATCTTGAATAAAGGTATCTACGGATTCCTCAGGTGTTTGCTTTCGAGTGTTGAAGCGTGCTTGTTCGACTATGGTGTTGCATTGCACCGCAAAGTAACCATTGAGTGCTGTTCTGACCTCTGTGTACAAAGCGGTTTCCTCGTTTACGTGCAGTGTTGTCATAATATCGTCGGCACATTCTCCCATAGCATAGAGAAGAGTTCCTACTTGCTCTTGTTCCATTTTATTCTGAAGTCGGAGGCGATCCTGTAGCGCTCGAAGCTTCGAAGCCATTCGGCCATAGGTCGGCTTGGTTTAGCTTGCTGGTTCCGTCAAATTTGGTCGGGAGCGGAAAAGAATTTGCCGTCCCTTGATTTGGATGAACTGCTTCTGGAGCTTCTTCAGCGTCTCCCATGGTTAGATACGGCATTTTATGGGCTACTCGCCGCTGCCACCATGTAGTATAAGCCGGAGAAAAACAGGAGAAAGTGATTTACACAACCATGATGGCGACTCGTTTATTGCACGTGGTCCCAGCATGCATTGGGACACAACTGTTATGTAATAATCCTACAGGAACATGAGCCATGAGTGCTAGGATCTCAAAATGGTGAATGCTGAAACTCCACTCTTTCCTTCTCAATATACTTAAGAAGCATGATGACTATATTGATATTCCCCAAATTACCTCTGCTCTAAAAACGTACAAATAGAACTTGGGTTCTTCATTCAAACATACCTTGTAAGAGTCATTGAACTTGTAATTTATGGTAACAATTTAACACTGATTTAAGTTGGTACAATCTGTGTAAAAATCATGTAAGTTTCCTTTGGTAAATTTATTAGTAATTTTTATTTTCATTGTAATTGTTTAGTATGACTGTTCCGCCCAGATTAGCAATGCTATTTGCGGACCAGTCTTTTCTGTGCTGAATATTGATAAAAGTTGAAAAGCTATTTGATTTTCTGACCGGAAAAAGTTGAATGATCAGCAACAGCGGAGGCGTGACCAACTTAAGTGAGAGTTTTGAACTGCTCCGTCTTTCTGTCGTGCAATCTTCTTTTGCTTTTACCAATGTAGAAAGCATTGCAATCCCAGCATCTGGGTTTATAGACAAACTTTGATTTTTGTGAGCAGTTGTAACGATCTTGTGACTAAATTCTGCGATTGTTCTGAAAAATCATCCTGACATCGACGTAACCATAAAAGTCATCGACACAAGATTTCAACCAGCACGTAATAGCATTGCTATGGAAACCTAAATAAGGTAAACAAGGATTACATCTTTCTTGGGAACTGTGAGAGTAGGTTCTAAAGGCCTGTTCTTCTGTTTTTTAAATACATCCTTAATGTCTCCAATAACCATTTTGAAGCAAGGAATTCTTCAGCTCAGATAGAGTCGACTGCAATAAATTGGATTTTGAACAGATTCGTAAGCAACGATAGCTAAACGTTCGGACTGGATTGATCTTATACTTTCTGAGAGTAAAGGAGTCCCACTTGGTGTAAATAATAATAATAACAACAATAATAATAATAATAACAATAACAATAACAATAATAATAATAATAATAATAATAATAATAATAATAATAATAATAATAACTTTATGCAAGTGTTGAAATAATCCAGAATGTAATTAGCACTGTAGGGCTAATTGGGGACACTGTAAATGAATATCCTAAATATATCAAATATAACACAAACTATTAAGAACCCCACCTGGTGGGAGGCTGACCAGTTGGCTATTTACACAATGCGGTCGAGGATTTGAACTCTGGACTACCAAGAACAAAATCCAGATAGCAGAAGGGTGGAGGATTTGAACCAGGGACCTCCAGATCTCAAATCCAGTGCCCTAAACCACTCGGTCATGCTGCCTCCTGACCAAAGACCAGTGAAAGACTTTTTGTGGTGTAATGTGTTGTGATCATGCTTGATACAAACATCCAAGAAAGGAATCTCATGGTTCCCTTCCAGTTACATGGTGAATTCCATGTTGACCCAATTGCCTACCCACTATAGAGAAGTACTAATCTGTTTAAATTTCTTTTGCAATTACATGTAAGTAAAGAAAAAGCCCACTTTTCATGAGACTGAAACTGCTTCTATACATTTTGCTTTGCTAGTCTCAGGTAAGGGGCGGTGGTAAAGTTCATTTTTTCTTCTCACTTTTTTTACATGTCATCTCTTTATCGCATTGATACGTTGGCGAAGAATTAGGTTTTGAGAATATAATGTTTACTTTTTTGTACATTTAGTGAAGGAAAAAGAACTTGCTCATTTGTTGCTTAGACAACAATTTTCGTATTATGTCATGCAAGTGAAAATACCTGGAAGCTTGTATATTTCTTGGACCTTGGGTACATTGTTTTTACATTCCTGCCACTGCTGACACTCCCACAACAACTCATATTGTCTATCATCAAAACATGACACAAGAGGAAAGACGTCTTTGCTGTCTGCAACCTGAAAAAGCAAACCATAAAACGCTTCCATTAATCTTTAATCAGATAGGAATGGTCAGCAAAAAAATAATAATGTTCACATGACCATACTTTCACATTGTTTAGTTATAATAAGTAATAAATGCGCCACTTTGAGAATAACACTTAGCCCAATCCAAACCACCTTAAAAAAACCTGACTGACATTTTCATTTTCGCAGAACCTTGCTTTAGTCAGTAACAGCAATTACCTCACAAGCCATTTGACTGATTTTTGTTTTCTTATGAATGAAGCTCTAACAAAGCCAGTTACCTCATTTCTAACATTACGACCAAAGAGCAAGAAATGAGCACCATATCAACAATGTTTTCGTGCGTAAATCAGTATTAAAAATATTAACTTGGTAAATTCATGGTCGCTTCAGCTGTTACCATGTTAAATATATCTTAGCTGGAAATCATAAAAATATCACATTGTTACAGTATATAAATGTAATGTCTTGAGGACGTTCGCGCCCATTGCTACTGCACATCTCTAATGCGCATGCTATTCATTAGGCAGGCACGTGCACGTCGCACACCAAATTGAGACTCAACAAAATATAGAGCACATGACCTTTGCGTTAACTTGGTGTGCAAATATTTTTATTGGATGCGCGCTGACCCCCACTTTTTTTTGCCAGATCACTTCATTTTCTGAATCTTTCCATTATAGTAAAAAACAAAAAATCTGTACATGGGAAGTTTTGGTACATAGATACAGGTGTGGGTGACTTAGAAGTTGCATTTTTTAAGGTTAATTCCACCTGATTTAATGACATATGTAGCCAAGATAGGCCTATATACATGTAAGCTGTGTTAAACGCACATAACTTTGATATGAATCTGGTCAGAATCGTCTCAAGTGATTGGAAATCCTAGAAATGCTATGGTCTATGCTACGCCTTATCTTCAAAACGAGTTTGGTGATCCCCGATTTTTCTTTATGTTTATAACCTAATCTTATCATTTTTTACCTGCAATCAAAGTTTTTTTATGGTGGCTCAATAGGGTTATGCAAGATTACGAGGTGCGCGCCAGTGGCCTCAATCGAAAGTTAATATTCTTGTTCTTTTTGCTATTTTCCTAATCAAAGCTACTGAAACATAACAAACAAGGGCCAAACTTTGCTGTTCAACAGTCACCTCTGATATCAATGCTTTAGTCTCAAATTAAAACTACTCAAACATCGCCATTTTTTAACGTCTGTTTGGCTTTGATTTCAATTTTCTTCAATTTCCTTCCGTAAAATTTTCTGATATTCTCAAACCGGGTAGAGTCTGGCAAGAAGAAACTTTTAAAATCGAAAAAAGTAGGGGTTGTCAAGGTAGTTTTTTCGTTTTTAGCACTTTTGCGTTTTTTTGGCTGAGCGCAAACCTTGTCTTACAAATTTTTCTGATAAATTGAAAGCAAGGAAAGCTAATAAGGAATAACTTCTCTGCCAAATCTTAAGGAATTTCACCGAAGGAAATTCGAGAAATCTGATAAGGATTTTTCTATTTTTTCACCTCAATGGCAATAACGTCATCAGAATAGGAACTCCAAATTACAGCCAGAAGTGGAAACAGAGAAACCATTTAAAAGAAAACGTAAAGAAAATGATTTGGACGGAAAGGTTCTTGTGTGTATTTTTGATGAGACCACCATTGTTGAGTCGCTCATTGATAAAACCGCGTGGTTCGAAAATTCGCGCATGCTCACATAGCGATCTTGGCGAGTTCCTATTCTGATGACGTTATTGCCATTGAGGTGAAAAAATAGAAAAATCCTTATCAGATTTCTCGAATTTCCTTCGGTGAAATTCCTTAAGATTTGGCAGAGAAGTTATTCCTTATTAGCTTTCCTTGCTTTCCAATTTATCAGAAAAATTTGTAAGACAAGGTTTGCGCTCAGCCAAAAAAACGCAAAAGTGCTAAAAACGAAAAAACTACCTTGACAACCCCTACTTTTTTCGATTTTAAAAGTTTCTTCTTGCCAGACTCTACCCGGTTTGAGAATATCAGAAAATTTTACGGAAGGAAATTGAAGAAAATTGAAATCAAAGCCAAACAGACGTTAAAAAATGGCGATGTTTGAGTAGTTTTAATTTGAGACTAAAGCATTGATATCAGAGGTGACTGTTGAACAGCAAAGTTTGGCCCTTGTTTGTTATGTTTCAGTAGCTTTGATTAGGAAAATAGCAAAAAGAACAAGAATATTAACTTTCGATTGAGGCCACTGGCGCGCACCTCGTAATCTTGCATAACCCTATTGAGCCACCATAAAAAAACTTTGATTGCAGGTAAAAAATGATAAGATTAGGTTATAAACATAAAGAAAAATCGGGGATCACCAAACTCGTTTTGAAGATAAGGCGTAGCATAGACCATAGCATTTCTAGGATTTCCAATCACTTGAGACGATTCTGACCAGATTCATATCAAAGTTATGTGCGTTTAACACAGCTTACATGTATATAGGCCTATCTTGGCTACATATGTCATTAAATCAGGTGGAATTAACCTTAAAAATGCAACTTCTAAGTCACCCACACCTGTATCTATGTACCAAAACTTCCCATGTACAGATTTTTTGTTTTTTACTATAATGGAAAGATTCAGAAAATGAAGTGATCTGGCAAAAAAAAGTGGGGGTCAGCGCGCATCCAATAAAAATATTTGCACACCAAGTTAACGCAAAGGTCATGTGCTCTATATTTTGTTGAGTCTCAATTTGGTGTGCGACGTGCACGTGCCTGCCTAATGAATAGCATGCGCATTAGAGATGTGCAGTAGCAATGGGCGCGAACGTCCTCAAGACATTACATTTATATACTGTAACAATGTGATATTTTTATGATTTCCAGCTAAGATATATTTAACATGGTAACAGCTGAAGCGACCATGAATTTACCAAGTTAATATTTTTAATACTGATTTACGCACGAAAACATTGTTGATATGGTGCTCATTTCTTGCTCTTTGGTCGTAATGTTAGAAATGAGGTAACTGGCTTTGTTAGAGCTTCATTCATAAGAAAACAAAAATCAGTCAAATGGCTTGTGAGGTAATTGCTGTTACTGACTAAAGCAAGGTTCTGCGAAAATGAAAATGTCAGTCAGGTTTTTTTAAGGTGGTTTGGATTGGGCTAAGTGTTATTCTCAAAGTGGCGCATTTATTACTTATTATAACTAAACAATGTGAAAGTATGGTCATGTGAACATTATTATTTTTTTGCTGACCATTCCTATCTGATTAAAGATTAATGGAAGCGTTTTATGGTTTGCTTTTTCAGGTTGCAGACAGCAAAGACGTCTTTCCTCTTGTGTCATGTTTTGATGATAGACAATATGAGTTGTTGTGGGAGTGTCAGCAGTGGCAGGAATGTAAAAACAATGTACCCAAGGTCCAAGAAATATACAAGCTTCCAGGTATTTTCACTTGCATGACATAATACGAAAATTGTTGTCTAAGCAACAAATGAGCAAGTTCTTTTTCCTTCACTAAATGTACAAAAAAGTAAACATTATATTCTCAAAACCTAATTCTTCGCCAACGTATCAATGCGATAAAGAGATGACATGTAAAAAAAGTGAGAAGAAAAAATGAACTTTACCACCGCCCCTTACCTGAGACTAGCAAAGCAAAATGTATAGAAGCAGTTTCAGTCTCATGAAAAGTGGGCTTTTTCTTTACTTACATGTAATTGCAAAAGAAATTTAAACAGATTAGTACTTCTCTATAGTGGGTAGGCAATTGGGTCAACATGGAATTCACCATGTAACTGGAAGGGAACCATGAGATTCCTTTCTTGGATGTTTGTATCAAGCATGATCACAACACATTACACCACAAAAAGTCTTTCACTGGTCTTTGGTCAGGAGGCAGCATGACCGAGTGGTTTAGGGCACTGGATTTGAGATCTGGAGGTCCCTGGTTCAAATCCTCCACCCTTCTGCTATCTGGATTTTGTTCTTGGTAGTCCAGAGTTCAAATCCTCGACCGCATTGTGTAAATAGCCAACTGGTCAGCCTCCCACCAGGTGGGGTTCTTAATAGTTTGTGTTATATTTGATATATTTAGGATATTCATTTACAGTGTCCCCAATTAGCCCTACAGTGCTAATTACATTCTGGATTATTTCAACACTTGCATAAAGTTATTATTATTATTATTATTATTATTATTATTATTATTATTATTATTGTTATTGTTATTGTTATTATTATTATTATTGTTGTTATTATTATTATTTACACCAAGTGGGACTCCTTTACTCTCAGAAAGTATAAGATCAATCCAGTCCGAACGTTTAGCTATCGTTGCTTACGAATCTGTTCAAAATCCAATTTATTGCAGTCGACTCTATCTGAGCTGAAGAATTCCTTGCTTCAAAATGGTTATTGGAGACATTAAGGATGTATTTAAAAAACAGAAGAACAGGCCTTTAGAACCTACTCTCACAGTTCCCAAGAAAGATGTAATCCTTGTTTACCTTATTTAGGTTTCCATAGCAATGCTATTACGTGCTGGTTGAAATCTTGTGTCGATGACTTTTATGGTTACGTCGATGTCAGGATGATTTTTCAGAACAATCGCAGAATTTAGTCACAAGATCGTTACAACTGCTCACAAAAATCAAAGTTTGTCTATAAACCCAGATGCTGGGATTGCAATGCTTTCTACATTGGTAAAAGCAAAAGAAGATTGCACGACAGAAAGACGGAGCAGTTCAAAACTCTCACTTAAGTTGGTCACGCCTCCGCTGTTGCTGATCATTCAACTTTTTCCGGTCAGAAAATCAAATAGCTTTTCAACTTTTATCAATATTCAGCACAGAAAAGACTGGTCCGCAAATAGCATTGCTAATCTGGGCGGAACAGTCATACTAAACAATTACAATGAAAATAAAAATTACTAATAAATTTACCAAAGGAAACTTACATGATTTTTACACAGATTGTACCAACTTAAATCAGTGTTAAATTGTTACCATAAATTACAAGTTCAATGACTCTT
>JAHPZR010031817.1:0-7500 GCA_019787425.1 Platygyra sinensis | reverse complement strand
GCGAAGATCAATCAGTGCATGACCGACGCCTGAGAGCTGTTCTTCACCGCTTGCAGGAAGCTGGACTAACCCTCAATGACAAGTGTGAATTTTCCAAATCATCCATCAGGTTCCTGGCCCACATCATTGATGGTTCTGGGCTCCATGCTGACCCTCCTAAGACCAGTGCCATCGCCCAATTCCCAGAACCCTCTGGTGTCAATGGATTGCAAATGTTTATGGGAATGGTGAACCATCTTTGCAAGTTCGTTCCCAGATTAGCTGACCTCAGTGAGCCTCTTCACCAGCTCTTGTGCAAAGACAGCTTCTGGGTGTGGGAAGAGCCTCAATAACATGCTTTTCAGCGGATTAAAGAAGGTCTACTGTTCTCTGAAGTACTAGCCCACTATGACCCAGATCAGCCTACTATCATCTCGGCAGATGCTTCCAGTACAGGACTCGGCGCAGTGCTCACTCTGGTCCAAGAAAATGGGGAACACTGCCCGATTTGCTATGCATCCAGGTCTCTAAGCGAAACAGAGAAACGCTATGCAGTCATCGAAAAAGAAGCCCTTTCAGTCACATGGACTAGTGAGAAGTTCTCAGACTCTGTGCTCGGGCTACCTTTTGTTCTTGAGACGGATCATAAGCCACTTACTGCACTCCTGAACTCAACAGAGCTCTCAATGATGCCTCCCCGCATCCTGCGTTTCCACCTGAGACTTATGCGTTACACATATCAAGTTCAGTATGTCCCCGGGAAACACCAAGCTGCTGCTGATGCCCTCTCTCGTGCACCTGTTGGCACCCCAGAGCTAGCAGACGAGTTGTTTGCAGAGGAAGTAGAAGCATTTACAACTCAGGTAACAGCCAGTCTACCCGCCACAGCCATGAGACTACAAGAAATCCAAGAGGCACAGAAGGTGGATGAAGAATGCAGCCAAGTAAGAGTTTACTGCTTGCAAGGGTGGCCTGTCTACATGCCTCATCAGCCACTCCTTTGCCCATACTGGGAAAACAGAGGCCACCTCTCGGTTGTAGATGACTTATTCATGTATGATGACCGCTTAGTAATCCCAAGGGGTATGAGACTACAGATCCTTGACTGCATCCACACTGGTCACCTGGGAATCAGCAAATGCCGGTCCAGGGCCCGCACATCAGTCTGGTGGCCAGGGCTCTCAAAGTAAATAGAGGACCTCATGGTCCAGTGCGTCACTTGTGCCAAACCCAACACTGCCATCACCAATTCCACCATCAGCAGTCGCCGCAGACACCACGGAAACCAACAGCTGGACAAGCGATGTTGACTACCCCAGAGACCGCCCCTGCTGCCGAGTCTCCACGTGGCCCACGTACTAATACCTTAACTACTCGCTCAGGAAGAGATGTTAGGCCACCAGAGCGCCTGGATTTATAGACATTGAACATTAGTCACTCTAGGACATTTTGTCTGAAACTGTTAGGATGGCCTTGAAATATTGTTGAACTCTGGACATTAAGTTGTGATGTCAGGCCAGCATGTTTGGAAGATTGAACTTTCTCGTACTTTGAACATTTTGTTGATTTGTTGTTGTTGTCTTCCCTCCCACCTGTTGTCTTACATTATTGGGGGGAGATGTAGGATTATTACATAACAGTTGTGCCCCAATGCATGCTGGGACCACGTGCAATAAATGAGTCGCCATCTTGGTTGTGTAAAACACATTCTCCTGTTTTCTCCGGCTTATACTACAGTTCCCACAGCATTTCTCATTTTCCCAAACTTCCACTAGTGTTTATGTTTCCATAACTCCATAGAAACTAGACAGTACATGTTTTCTATTTCTTAATTATTCTCTTCATGCTGCAGAATCTGACAGCAGAAAAGCAGGTGAAATTTCACCGCAAGGAGATCTGCATCGCAAAGATCCCAATAGAGACACTGTAGCCGCAATTGCTGGTAACTACTGGGATCATATAGAAACCTTGCATGAATTTGGTAAGCTAAAAACTTCAGTATAATTTTTTATAAAGCAAATTATAAAGTAAAATTTGCAAATATTTTTATGGGAATACAATCCTCTAATACCGCATTAACAGGGTAGCTGCTAGTAAGCATCTTGTGGAGTTTATTTGCTGGATTTGCAATATCTGAAACACAGAAAGCATGTACATGTAGATGTACTCAAGGTTTGGAAGCCGGGAAAGTCGCATGCATTTTTTTCTTTTGTTCATTTCGTCTGACTTTTTGCTTTCTCTCAGACGTTTTATCACTTGCCACTTTATTATTCTCGGTGTGTGATTGTATATATGTAGCGATAAAAAGATGTAGTGTCAGTAATGCATTCTTCTGTATTAAGTACGTTTGTTCTTCTTAGCTTAACATAGTGGTTACAAGCTTGAAAGCCAATGGCTACTCTGGTATCCACGCACATAATTATCTTTTTAGTCATTTCCCTGACATATGTAACAAATATTTCTCTTTTTATATTTATAATACCAACTAATGTAAACTCTGTAAACAGTGATTGATATATAAAGTTGAAATTCAAGTTGAAGTTGAGAATCTTCCAGTTCTCTCGGTTTTCCTACAACTCGTAATTTTTCTACATCGAACCTCAAACCAGAGGATTTTGTCATTGTGCATAAAATTCAAAATGGTTTCTACAAAACAAAAGACATGTAGATGCATTCGAGATTATTTTTGATTCATCCCTGATCTACATTCTGCTGGCCTCTTCCAGGCGTTCGGCTACATTCTGCATGTTATTTGATTTAAGGGCATTCAGTGTACTGAAGTGGACCACAGCTGTTAATTACTGGGTTGCTGTAGGCGAACCCAGTCATAAAATGCGAACGGAGCTGTCTCCTGCGTTGAAAAATGACTAAATAGCTACCTAGAAGACATTGCGTGTGTGCTTTGTTTTCCTCGCGTCTTTCAAACATCAGAAGAATCTGTTCTTGGTTGATTGGAAGACTGTTTGTGCTGCCAGTTTTTAGAGTGGAAACTTCAGGTTGATTTAACAGTGAAACAAGTGCATTCATAGTGAACTTATTTCAACTGTTACACAGTACTGTTGGTCGACTGGAAGAGCTTACAATGGAAACCTTTAGAGTGAAACCTTCCTAGTGACTTCAGTTGGTGCTTTTTATCGGAGGCTATTTACTAGTGGGTGTCTAGAAAACGACGACCTAAAAAACGACGACCTAGAAAACGACGACCTAGAAAACGACGACCTAGAAAATGATGACCTAGAAAACGATGACCTAGAAAACGATGACCCAGAAAACAACAACCTAGGAAACAATGTGCTGCGAGTGAAAGAGTTAAACGTTTCATAAACAGTTATTGGATGAGGTCGAGCATGATAAAATTATCATGAATTATCAAAACCGAGGTCTGTGTTATCTGCGGAAGCCGAAGGCTGGGGCTGATAACACAGACACGAGGTTTTGATAATTCATGATATTATGCGAAAACCGAATTCAATAATTGTTTTATTATACATTTTTCACATAATTCATCCTCAGAAACAGAAGCAAAGCGTTCAGCCATTTTGTTTCTGAGGAGAACACTCCAAGGGGCTTAGTAACCAGGCAGACGTTGAACTTGACATGATAAATGCAATATCTGCAGCAGATATTGCATTTATCATGTCAAGTTCACAAGCTATTGTGAATTGATTGAATGCTCTCGACCAATCAGATTTTTCATAGTGTCTGATGTATAATAATGACTTTTATTGCGTTTTTGCTAGCGCTTAATATTGTGGTGGCATCAACCGTAGTCGATGTTATAGTAAAAAAGTTAAAGTGCACCTAACCCCAAAAATTTTTTTTCGCTAAAACAATAAAGCTTATTTTGTGGAGTAATTAGCCGCAAAATTTTTTCGATTTGGTTAAATCCTCGAATTTCTGTGCCCCCTTGAAACCGAGTTTTGTATGGTTCACGACCGAACATAAGGAGTCTGGGGAGAGTAAAGCCGTGACGTCACTTCGAGAACGAAAGCTTCGGCTGTCCCAGTCGGGCCTTTTACTCTGTGTGAGCGTGGAAGCCTTTTTGCCGCACAAGTTTTTCGCTGGGGGCTCCACAGTCGACAGATTTCTGTTTTTATCAGCAATATCTTCTACTTCGTCGGATTCTGAAATGAGCTTTGACTCAGAAGACTCCGAAATTTATTATATCGCTGAAGAGAATGACGACTCGCACTTGTAAACAAAGCAAAGTGAATAGTTAAATGATGACGGCCGAGCTGATTTATATGCTGACAACTCTCTGGCCAACGAAGAATGGATAGACAAAATGAGGTGGATGCTGACAAAGAACTCGAACGAGCTCTGATGGACAGACCCGAAGGCAATGATATGTAGAAGTCAAAGAGACTGTAGCGTGTGGTGCATATATTTACTAAATTCGCGCTTTCTTCGATCTCGCATTAACATACTTTCGTATAAATAAAAGTCAAGTCCGTTAACTTTCTCAAATTATTTTAACTTCACTCGTTCAACGTAGACCAAAATGATTATCCCATGACACAATGTTTGTGTTCTATTCCTGCGAGTGTGGAAATTGTAGCGTCGCTTCCCTTCAAAACATCAGCGAATGTTGTTGTTGTTATTATTATATTAGAGTGAGTTAGAAGGTTGTCAAGACTCAAAGAAGAGTGATCTTGTTCTTGAAGATATTGGTGCTGATGTTACCTTAAAGTGTGTTACTGAACTCCCCTATCCAGGAATTAAACCTGTATGGCTTCAGAAATGGAGTTTTAAGATTAGTAGTGGGCAAATACAAAACTATCTGTCGGCTGTGCCGACTGACTGCTATTGTTTCTCAGATCAGATGCAACAACGGCTTCATGAATCGATGGACGGTTATTCCAAATTCGTCTCGCTTAAGTCACTGAGTCAGCAAAATCCCTTCCTCTCTCTGAAAATCCAAGCATCGAGCGAGATCATCTGGTTTGAAATACTCTATGGAACAGATCACCGAACTCTTAGACGGCTATCACTTTGCACGAATCGAGCCATCACTTTGTACGTTTCTTCTCTTCAGGACATCTCTCCATAAAACGTATGGCATAAAGCGGAGTACCTCCTGTAAGTTTGTTGTGTTGCTACATCACACTACAGCGCACCTGGCTAGCATTTTTTTCGAACAACTTTTCCAGCCTTTCCCACAGAAACAAGTAAATATGCGAATCTCAGAATCATCGTGTTCTCGATTTGACGTCACATCCGGCCCTCGACCCATTCTCCGTTAAACTCGGTCGTGGACCAAAATGGCAGCAATTTCACGTACTTTGACGAGCCATAGAAAATCAAAGATTTAACCAAATCGAAAAATTTTTGCGGCTAGTTACTCCACAAAATAAGCTTTATGTTTTAGCGAAAAAAAGTTTTGGGGTTAGGTGCACTTTAACCTCAGATCTAAGTCACGCACTACTTTAATTTTATGTGCATTTGTACTGGTTTGCAGAGGCATTATCGAGGCATGTTCAAATGGAAATTTTGGGTTGGAATACGGAAGAACGTCTGACTGCCCGTGTCCGTGAGTCAAACAAAATTCGTACAATTTGTGCAAAACCCAAGCACTGTAAAAACGCATTTGGTGTTTCCGGCCATATAGATATTGAAATGCTGAAATACTCTTGGGAGGTTCCAATGATAACGGTTTTAGTGGATATTGCTAGTAAGTTTTTTGAACAACCCTGCTCGTGAGACGAGGTCCAAGTTAGTGTGCCAAAGTTAAAAAAATTTGTATACATCTCAGAAGCAAAACATCATTTAGAATCGCTTCGCATTTCTGAACAATATCGAATACTCTCACTGGGTTTCAATTTTCTAGTATGCCCAAGCTCGAAAATTTCCTCAACCACAAAGCCTCTGACATTTCTAAGCAAAGATCTACAGTTTTAAAAAGGATTAGATGAGGTTTTCGCGGAAATTCTAGAATAATTTCAGACTGCCTGGGGTTTATGCGGCCTGGCCTGGGGTTTATGCGGTGGAAGATCAGCACAAATACTGTGTATAATACGTTCAAAACGGATAGCAAATATTCACATAGCAAGAGTATCAGGGACGTGGCAACCCTAATGTCATTCAAAGGCAAGATACGCCAACTCAATATAAGTGAACTTTTAGATGACGGCTGCGCAGGCTGTAGCCTCTGCTCCTCTTGACTTCTGTATATTTTTACTCCAAATCCCGTAATTAGATAATTGTAAATATTTTACCTATTACTATATAGTTTTTAGTCTCTTAATTTTCTCTAATTGGTGTCCCCAGATTAGTAAGGGATTCTTTTTCCCTGGCTAGGTGACTTTTGACACTTTAATAAAGTTTGTATCTATCTATCTATCTATCTATCTATCTATCTATCTATCTATCTATCTATCTATCTATCTATCTATCTATCTATCTATCTATCTATCTATCTATCTGCCGGTTAATATATGGTAGCCAGAAAGTGTTATTAAAATACTACAGTTATCTAGACACAATGTTTTATTTTAAAACTTTTAGTTCTGAGCTTATGGGTCGTCAAGCTTGCTTTGTGAATTGGTTTTGTAGTTCCTATTTATATATCAATACTAAATCATGATTTTAATTGATTCTACATAATTTAAAAGATTTGAGAATCCTTGACCCTTCGTATTTTTTTCTCGTTACTCGGTTTCTTGTTACTCCATTACTCATTACTGCATTACTCTGTTCAGTAACACACTACTGATCGATCGTTTCATTGTACCTTCATATATTGTAAAGATAATGTAAACTTTATAATTGTGCTTGAATCAGTGAGGACTAGTTACTATTGTAAACTTTTTGTAATAATTTACCCTTCCTATTTGCAGTGTAATTATGCAAACACAAACTGGTAACTTCACATTCCCGCCATAAACGCCGTGACTTCGGTGTTCATTAGTTTGATTTTGTGGAGAGACAAACCCCTAGTAAAGGACAATTTGCATTAAGTTGTGTGGTTTTTAATTGATCAGCCGTGCGGAACTTGTGAGGAAAACTCATGAGGGTGGTGAACTTATTTTATTCTTCAAGGTCATAAGGTCACTGCAGATCTATTGGCAACCAGTCATTCCTGCACATTTATTATTCTTGTTTGGAGGAGGGGAGTTAGACATCTTTATCTTAAAATAACTTTTGTCGGACCTGCAGCAAATAATCTTTAACATTTAGCAAGTTTAATATTATACATGTACATGTATCTGTAGTTCGTATTGTGTGATCGTCCGGGTGAGTGTAGTTCTGAAAAGAACTGTTGTTGGTGACTGATGTTTCGCCAACCTGAGCGGAAGTCATCTTCAGAGTCAAGTGAATAGTGTTTGTCAGTTGATGTTGTTATAAGTCTGGTCAGTTGAAAACGATTGGTCAGTTAAGCCATGATGTTATTAACTGCGCGGCCTGGGGCCGAGGCGCGGTTCTAGTTTTACACGCGGTTAATTTTTTTTCGTTTTGTCGGTGACCAGACCAAGACCTCCGCGCGATCAAGTCTTAGCCGGGAGTTTGAATCACGCAACCTGT
>JAHPZR010031815.1:0-20197 GCA_019787425.1 Platygyra sinensis | reverse complement strand
TATCTCAAAGTTGTATCTCTTTGATCTCGTTGGTTTACTTGTGTGATTTATTTCAGCTTGTTTGTGTGCAAATGGATGAGTAAACTAATGGTCTTCTAGATCACGCCTGAGCACCAATATATTGCCCAACACTTATGTGTGGGGCTTTGTGATATTGTAACAACTCGGACAAAATCCAGCTGATAGTAACTTGGTAACATCCCGTAAGTCCCGAAAGATTACCAACAGCATGATTTTAGACTCGGTCATACTACTTTTGTTGAACACAAACACCTAAAACAGTGTGACCTAGCTACACTAACTTTAACCTGCTATTAAAGAGTGGTAGTTTCTGCATAGTTCTGGATGTTTGCCTTTTTAACTCTTGACTTCTTTTAGAATCCTACAGGAGGCAACCAAAAAAAAGTAGAATGGAAAAACTTATTAACTATTGCTGCTTACTTGAAACGCTTTTCAAAGTAAAGAAGAATGGTGCTTTCCTTTTTGGAATATTTTTTTTAGAGATATTTACGTTTTTGTATTTTGCAAATGAGGGAAGTGATGACACCATAGGTCAGCCAAAAACAATGGGGCGATGTACAGTGGAAAGGGACAGGTCCAGAGTAGGGTGACAGTCCTGGAGTTAGGTGTGTGCCACAAAACAAGGCGAGAGTCAATGGAGAGCAAATTAGGAGGTCTTACATGTATATATATATCTGGGCTGGCCACTCAGCTGACACAAGGAATTAATAGGTGAATTATCAATGCAGTGACAGTTGTAAAGTCTGTAGTAATATTACCATACAGCCTGCGAGTACGCTCACCTTTGAGTGATGCGCACAAGCAACAAAGAGCAAAGCGATCTGGCAGTAAGGGGTCTGGTGACAAGGTGCAAAGAAAGTGAGCTTGCCTTGATCTCTGTACTTTTCTTCATTTCTGCTTCGCCTCAGCGAAGTGAAATACCATTGCTCGAAAAGGCATTAAAAGGCGAGAAAACTGCCAATCTGTTATACTTGATGAGGAGCGATTAGATCCCCATGGAATCAGTAATTAACCACAAATCCTGACAATAAAAAATAAGCTGTCCACATTTGGAGTCAGAGGAAGAGTTGCGTGTGCATATTACTGATGTTTAAAAAAATTTTCAGCCTACAACTTGTTAAATTTCAAACTAGTTAAAGAGGGAGCAGGAAATAATTGAAAGAATGTTACTGAGTCAAGACATACTTGTCGTGTTGCTGACTGTGTATATAAATATTACAAACGTATGTGATTGCAAACAGGCAATGAAACGACCCTGTTTTCCATCAACCAGCAAAGACCAGATTGCCAAAGCAAGAGATCACTTGAAATAGTGTGTGTCCTCGCTAGACAAAAACTTTGACGGTTTTCTTTGGCAATACTGTATCAACAATGGATATCATGCCTGCATGTTATTATGGAAAGATTTACAATTTTCCTGAGAAATCTGAGCTACCAAAGTTCGTACTTCTGATCAAAATTAATTGACATGTTCTTTTCTGCAGTTTCTGGGATGGAAATAAGATACTTGCAGAGATCGGAGCAGGCTCACTTTCTTGTCTCGCAGCATCGGCACTTAATTTCATGCTCTCAGCTATGCCACGTACAACAACAACAACAACTTTTATTCACACTATTCAGGTAGGAGAACGCTTGCGTTCTAACACAAGCCTGCTCGCAGGCTGATTAGTTATTAAACAAACCGGTTCACTCGCAGATCTTCCTCTGGGAGATACACTGGCAATAGCATCAATCCAAGATTGCATTTCTTCTTCTGTTTCTCCCTGGATAATCACAGAAGAACTTAAAATTAATATCAGAAATGTTGGTCCATTTCTAGAATTATCCATTCCACTGCAAGGGTTGAGGCCACTTTGGATACTGCACGGGGTAGGGATTTTGAAAAGAAAAGTTTTGAAAGGTGAGTATGAAGCATAAGGTGGCCTGCTCTAGGCTCTTTTAAGTTCATGAGTAAAGGGCAGGAGCAAGAGAAAAAGTGAGGGAGAACTGAGGCAAGGAAGAGCCATTTTCTTTCTAGCCTCAGTACCCCCTCGTTTTTTCTCTCACTTGCTTCTTTTTTCACTTGTCGCCAACTACCAAAAGCCTGGAACAGGTTAGAGGTAGGAAAGAATTTTTTCAGAACCAAAACCAGTGTGTTAATTATCTGGAATGACACCACCTTACACTAATTACATTTCATCATGTATTATTTTTATCACAACATGTCAGCTGGAAAAATGCTAACGCTATAATATTCTTTTCTTACACCAGACAACATTTAGAAACCTTTCTGGTTACCCCATCAGGTACAGAAAGCTTACTCTATTCCTGTTCAGAACAGCTGAACCCTTTATAAAGAAAAATAATAATGAAAATTTAAAAGGAGGGCAGAAAAGAACTTCCTGCTATTAATGAAGTTGAAATACTTGTGAAATGTAGCAGGGAATGCAACCTCCAAGAAAAGCATGAATTAGCTTGTACAGGTCTCAAAGATATTGAGACTGAAAACATGACTTTGGCACATATTTGCTGAATACGCAAGGGTAAGTGTGGATAGAGACACTCTGTTGAAATTAGTGATTTACCTGGATAAAAAATGTTCGAGACTCTGTTACCACCTCAAACAGATGTTTCCTAGTGTTATCCACACTGAAATGAATGCAATTTTTTTCATGTTAACAAAATAACTTTCTACTTCTAGTGGGAGGTGTTGTGGACTCATGGATAGTGCCTTCGTCTCCAGATAGAGCAGTCTGGGTATGATCCTTGGCTGGGGACATTGTGTTCTGCTCTTGGACAAAACACTTAACTCTCACAGTGCCTCTCTCCACCCAGGTGTAGAAATAGATACTGGGGAACTTAATGCTGGGGGTAACCCTGTGATGGACTAGCATCCCATCCAGGGGGGAGTAGAAATACTCATAGTCATTTCATGCCATGGAAACTGAGATAAGCTCCTGCCTGAATCGGCTTATTGGCTTGTATGCAGACTCTCTACTTGTAATTCTACATAAATGTTTAAAGTTACTGAATATCTTAAAATTGAATGTCTCTTTGAAAAATAGTCTCACTAATAGCTATGAATTGCTTTGTTACACTGCAGTGACTGTCATAGGAGACTTGTCTCTCTAAATTTAGTCAGTGAGGACAAGGTTGTATATGAACAAACAACTTATCAACATATTTAGTGCTGAATAACTTGAAAGCTATATTACACAATCTCATTCTTACCTAAGATTTGGTTTAACCGCTGTAATGTCCGATGTACAAATCTCTCTAAGAGGTTCCTTATCCTGTTTAAAAAAATCTGTCTTATAATATATTACTTATTCCATGATAAGCCTGATTCTACAACAACAAGTTTATTTGTTACTCATACTCATACATTTAGCTTGCATTGCCTACCTCTAACTCACCTAGTAAATATTAGTCCACAGTCACACAGTTTGACATTCTAAAGCTTAATACATTCATGTTTTCGAACATTTTATCTGGGGTCTTTTATCATAAAAATTTGTTAGTAATGTCATCTTGTTATCATTATATTGTTATCTAGTAAATTAGAAACGTTTCTGACTAATTGGGGTAAAGATGACTGTGAGCCATTTAATGTCAATCACGTCCAGACTTATAGTAACTGTATTAGAGGTAAAGGCAATCTAAATAATTTGGCTAAAAAGCCATTTAAGGTACAGTTAATAAAATCTTCAAGCTTACAGAATCTTTTTCATAATAAGCAAGTCTTAAACTGTTCAGCTTGAAATATCTTTTTTTCCAGTTCCTGACCTGAAAGGAAAAGGTTTTTACAATTTTAGCAGCAAGTAAATATTCAAGTAATACCCAAGCAGTTAATTTAAGTAACGTATGTATGTTTGATCAAAGAAGACTTACTTTTTTTCAAGTACAGTGTATACTGTTTGATCTTTCATTAATACAAAGGAAAATTGTTTTTTTAATAGCCATAGTGATTGTAAATAGGTTCTTACTTTGTATTTATCGTAATGCTTGTTATACCCATTTTATTATTTTCATAGAGAATGTGCAATATAAATATTAAATACTTAATAAGGAGTTTTGGGTGCTGGCATCAGAGCTTGAGGGAAATACTGATAGTACAATTTGAAATAAATGTTATAATAGGGGTTGGTGTAGCTTTTTAAAAGAGAATTATGATTTTTCCAGCTCGTTAAGTTTTAAAGGGCTTTTGTGAAACAACAGCAGAGCCCCAAAATATTTTTTCTTGAGTTAAGAAAAGAACGTAACAAATGCTAGGACTTGCTTTAAGAGATGCAGGAAACCTTTAGTAGATGGATTTCCACAAGTATTTGTTTCAAATATTAGCCTTTATGCTTAAAGGTTACCGTCAATTAACATGAATTTGTGAGTTTACCAAAACTTGAGTCGTCTTGAAAAGTGACATCAAAGGTCGCATTAAATTGCATTAAAGCAAGGAAATCAAAATCCACAGAACAATATGAGTGCAAGCTTTTCTTTTGCCTTGACAGCACATGTAACTCAATGGACGAATTATTTATCAACGGGCAGAGATTATGACTCGACAATCAAATTGAAGCCTCAACGGCCGAAGAATACTGTGAATGATTTGTCTGTGGTACTGAAGTGACTTTCGACATAAAGCAGGTTGGCTTAACACCTTGCTCTCTTTTCTTCCTGAGACCACCAAGCTGCAGTCGGCAGTTTCCTTTGAATGGAAGCATTTTTGCCTAACACTTCCCCTGCTGTTGAATACACTGAGAAAAAAATGATCTCATGAAGTAGGACTTGATCAATATCTTGGCACCTCCATTCATGAATCAGCAAAATTGCTCATATAATAGAGCAGCCAAACACATAAAAATCCCTTGTCTTCCTTGAGAGTCATCACTAAACCATTCATGACCTTGATGAATACCTCCACAAGTGATTAGAGACATCTATGTTTCACTTCGTTTATCGTGTCCTTGATTTCTAGCTGAGTGAGACTAATGCTCGAAATTGATCGATATTTCCATGTGCATATCACAAGCAACCCGGAATGACCGGATATAAAAACACAATCAGCAGCGCATGTCTCTGATCTTACATCCAACAAATTTTGGCTTTTTCTTGCTATTGTAAAGAATAGGCTGGTATCTTGCTAGGTCTTGCCAGCAATTGAATGGCTTGGTGTAAGACTGACATAAGTGACTTTAATTTTCAGGTGAATTTTTTTTTTCCTTCAAAAGTGCCTGAATTTTTGCATGTGCTTTTCAGTTAAGAAGTAAAACACTCCCCTGTATTTCCTTGTGGTTGGTTTGCACTTTGTTTCTGAGATAAACGAAGAAAAAATATCGAAGTGTGCACAATGAATGCAACAAAGTGGAAAAAGAGCATTTCAGCCAAAAAAACATACAGGAGAATGTTTTTCTCCTAAATTGAAAAGCACATGCAAAAATTCAGGCACTTTTGAAGGAAAAGATTTCACCCGAAAAAGTCACTTACATCAGTCTTGCACCAAGCCATTCAATCATCATCATCATCATCGTCATCATCATTGTTATTGTCATCATCATCATCATCATGATTATCCTTATTATTAAAACCCAAATCTCAGATGGCATCAAAAGATGTTTGTCTACACATTCCAAATGGAAGAGAGCACCATGATTTGCCACATAGTGTGTCAGACTGAGATCATAATTTAAGTTAAGCACTGACTTATCAGACAAGTTCAAAGCATCAAAACTTTCAATTACACGGCTGCAAACAACTTTTGTCTATAGGCAGTTCATTTGTCAGGCAAAAGCAAATTTACTGGACAAGAAGCCTGTTTAGCCAGACAAAAAAGTCAAGTCTGTAGCAGTTAAATTTTAGAGAGAGAAAGATCTATTGACACATACTTGTATCAACTTCTTAATTGGACCTCAGATGATATATAAACATAGGCACGCAAGGCGTGCAAGAGTTATTTTTTTAATTAAAAGATTATGAAAATGAGAGTTTTTCAGCGACTCTTTACAGTGATAATTTAGTTAATTTGACGAGTTTTTTTGGCTGCAATGTACAGCAAGAAAGAAACTGAGAATCTGATGTACATACGATCTTATATCGCTAAGATAAGTTGTCATTTTAAGTTGTCCCAAGAGGGTATGAGTAAAATATAGGCACGCTAAGCGTGTGGGAGTTGTTTGTTGGAATAAATGGGCTGGTGGAAGGGGGGAGGAGAATGGGTGACTGTTTTTCTGTAGGTTTTTGAGTTGTTGCGTAAAAAAGGGCTGTGAATTTTTTTTTTTGTAGAGGGGCATGCCATATATTTGTATTGTGTGCTTCCATAATTAAACATGGAGTCTTGACAGATGATGATTTAATACCTATATTATTTTTGTGGATGGAATAACAGAAATATAATACATGTAGGTCAAAACTGTTGTAAGTAAGGTATGGGTTAGAGACGACAATAAAGATCGTAGATCTTATAACCGCGCTTTTGAAAATTAGCTGTTTTCCCAGCACTACAGTCACAACGCAATGCACATTCCAGAGACCCCCTCGATGATTCATTTATTACTGTGGACACCATATCACTTGATCAACACAAACTATATTATTGCATCATCATTCATCTCTATGATGACGTCATGGTTAATAATCACTTGAACATCTACCCTCACGTTTCTTATCTGCAAGCAGTCCTTGTTGATTCAGTGATGACTATAGCCAAGCAATCAACTGATCAATCTGTAGCACAACAACTGACAACGACTAGACACGAACTGTTTAAGCCTCTTATTGCACTATCACATTGACCCGTCCATAACGTACCCAATGCGCCGAAATAAGCTCTCTGACTCGTTTAAGCCTGATTTACTGATTAATTTGTAGTTTAACTTGGTGCCACGCAGTCTTCAAAGAAAATTATTTTGAACAGTTTTCATAATTTTTTTACCTTTAACAAAAAGATCTCGGACTGAAACAAATATCATAAAATGTCCTTGAATTAACCATATCAAACCTCTGCTGTGGACACCTTAAGGCGGGGGTAAACCTGAATAGGAGTGAAATTTGAAGTATAATTAAGAGGGAATTATTAGGATTAAAAGAGGTTTGAAACACTACCAGACAGTAGACCCCTCCAAAAAGAGTCCCAGGTTGGTAGGGGACTGTTTGGTATCCGTCTACTACTAATTCTTCACTTCAAATTTCAATTTTCCAAATCCATCAATTCTTCAACATTTAATATTTTCCTCAATTTAACCTATCCTTTGAGAAAAAATCTCTCTTTCCCAAAACACCTAAAAATCACCCAAAAATTTACACAAAACTGCCAAATAGTAGACAACGTAATAAGCAGAGGGATTTGGCGTCGCTTGAAACGTGACCGAGATATTGGCAGAAAGGCCGTGTTAAGCGACGTGAAAACAGCCTTCACGTTGACCCCCGCCTTAAAGCTGTCCAAACATGTTAACTTCTTTTTTGTTTAATATCCTGGGAACAAGAGGCCATAACTTGTTAGCTCTAACTGAATTTACTCCCATGTGAGAAACAAAAGTGTTAAGTTACCATTTGTAACTAAAAATAGTAATATCTCGTTTTCTTTGTTCAAACATTACATGGGAACAAGCGGTGACGATTCGTCAGCTCTAATTGAATTTATCCCTTGTGAAAAACAGAAGTGTCAAGTTACCATTTCTAACTAAAAATAGCAAACATCTCGGGGAATCAAGTGCTCACGAATCATCACCTCTAATTGAATTTACTCCCTTGTGAAAAACAAGGGTGTCAAATTACCTTTTGTAACTAAAAATAAAGATATCTCGTTACATTTTGCATACAAGAACAAAACAGTTGTCACTTCCACTTATTTTGTAAACGTTAAAACTGTTTCAAATCTAAATAGTCTCGTCTCCTCTAAGATATGTTCTTTGAACTAGAAGCGACGATTTGTGACCTCTAATTGAATTAACTCGTTGTGAAAAACACAAGTATCAAGTTACCCTTTGTAACCTTAAATATCTCTTCCCATTTGTTTACTACTGGGATGAGAAGATGTGTTACAAATGAAACTTAAACTTTTCTCGTCAATGTTATCAGGGTTTTCGCTTTATCACATTAATAGCCAGCACGAATTGTAGAAGAAGAAAAAGAAAATTTCTTGTTTAAGATAACTTAAGTGAGGTAAATGAAGTCTTGGGAGTTCTATGATTGTATTAAGTGCAAGGACTTTGGTGATTGAATAATAAAGACTGACGTGTATGTTGCCGGTTTGTGATTTTTAGTCCGGTTTGGAGGGGATTGTGACAGTTACATAATATACATCGGGTTGTTTCAGTGTAAAGGTGGCATAGTCATGAACGAGATGAGCTTTGCGTTTTGAAGTAGTTCATGAATCAGTAGTAAACAAATGGGAAGAGATATTTAAGGTTACAAAGGGTAACTTGATACTTGTGTTTTTCACAACGAGTTAATTCAATTAGAGGTCACAAATCGTCGCTTCTAGTTCAAAGAACATATCTTAGAGGAGACGAGACTATTTAGATTTGAAACAGTTTTAACGTTTACAAAATAAGTGGAAGTGACAACTGTTTTGTTCTTGTATGCAAAATGTAACGAGATATCTTTATTTTTAGTTACAAAAGGTAATTTGACACCCTTGTTTTTCACAAGGGAGTAAATTCAATTAGAGGTGATGATTCGTGAGCACTTGATTCCCCGAGATGTTTGCTATTTTTAGTTAGAAATGGTAACTTGACACTTCTGTTTTTCACAAGGGATAAATTCAATTAGAGCTGACGAATCGTCACCGCTTGTTCCCATGTAATGTTTGAACAAAGAAAACGAGATATTACTATTTTTAGTTACAAATGGTAACTTAACACTTTTGTTTCTCACATGGGAGTAAATTCAGTTAGAGCTAACAAGTTATGGCCTCTTGTTCCCAGGATATTAAACAAAAAAGAAGTTAACATGTTTGGACAGCTTTAAGGCGGGGGTCAACGTGAAGGCTGTTTTCACGTCGCTTAACACGGCCTTTCTGCCAATATCTCGGTCACGTTTCAAGCGACGCCAAATCCCTCTGCTTATTACGTTGTCTACTATTTGGCAGTTTTGTGTAAATTTTTGGGTGATTTTTAGGTGTTTTGGGAAAGAGAGATTTTTTCTCAAAGGATAGGTTAAATTGAGGAAAATATTAAATGTTGAAGAATTGATGGATTTGGAAAATTGAAATTTGAAGTGAAGAATTAGTAGTAGACGGATACCAAACAGTCCCCTACCAACCTGGGACTCTTTTTGGAGGGGTCTACTGTCTGGTAGTGTTTCAAACCTCTTTTAATCCTAATAATTCCCTCTTAATTATACTTCAAATTTCACTCCTATTCAGGTTTACCCCCGCCTTAAGGTGTCCACAGCAGAGGTTTGATATGGTTAATTCAAGGACATTTTATGATATTTGTTTCAGTCCGAGATCTTTTTGTTAAAGGTAAAAAAATTATGAAAACTGTTCAAAATAATTTTCTTTGAAGACTGCGTGGCACCAAGTTAAACTACAAATTAATCAGTAAATCAGGCTTAAACGAGTCAGAGAGCTTATTTCGGCGCATTGGGTACGTTATGGACGGGTCAATGTGATAGTGCAATAAGAGGCTTAAACAGTTCGTGTCTAGTCGTTGTCAGTTGTTGTGCTACAGATTGATCAGTTGATTGCTTGGCTATAGTCATCACTGAATCAACAAGGACTGCTTGCAGATAAGAAACGTGAGGGTAGATGTTCAAGTGATTATTAACCATGACGTCATCATAGAGATGAATGATGATGCAATAATATAGTTTGTGTTGATCAAGTGATATGGTGTCCACAGTAATAAATGAATCATCGAGGGGGTCTCTGGAATGTGCATTGCGTTGTGACTGTAGTGCTGGGAAAACAGCTAATTTTCAAAAGCGCGGTTATAAGATCTACGATCTTTATTGTCGTCTCTAACCCATACCTTACTTACAACAGTTTTGACCTACATGTATTATATTTCTGTTATTCCATCCACAAAAATAATATAGGTATTAAATCATCATCTGTCAAGACTCCATGTTTAATTATGGAAGCACACAATACAAATATATGGCATGCCCCTCTACAAAAAAAAAAATTCACAGCCCTTTTTTACGCAACAACTCAAAAACCTACAGAAAAACAGTCACCCATTCTCCTCCCCCCTTCCACCAGCCCATTTATTCCAACAAACAACTCCCACACGCTTAGCGTGCCTATATTTTACTCATACCCTCTTGGGACAACTTAAAATGACAACTTATCTTAGCGATATAAGATCGTATGTACATCAGATTCTCAGTTTCTTTCTTGCTGTACATTGCAGCCAAAAAAACTCGTCAAATTAACTAAATTATCACTGTAAAGAGTCGCTGAAAAACTCTCATTTTCATAATCTTTTAATTAAAAAAATAACTCTTGCACGCCTTGCGTGCCTATGTTTATATATCATCTGAGGTCCAATTAAGAAGTTGATACAAGTATGTGTCAATAGATCTTTCTCTCTCTAAAATTTAACTGCTACAGACTTGACTTTTTTGTCTGGCTAAACAGGCTTCTTGTCCAGTAAATTTGCTTTTGCCTGACAAATGAACTGCCTATAGACAAAAGTTGTTTGCAGCCGTGTAATTGAAAGTTTTGATGCTTTGAACTTGTCTGATAAGTCAGTGCTTAACTTAAATTATGATCTCAGTCTGACACACTATGTGGCAAATCATGGTGCTCTCTTCCATTTGGAATGTGTAGACAAACATCTTTTGATGCCATCTGAGATTTGGGTTTTAATAATAAGGATAATCATGATGATGATGATGATGACAATAACAATGATGATGACGATGATGATGATGATGATTGAATGGCTTGGTGCAAGACTGATGTAAGTGACTTTTTCGGGTGAAATCTTTTCCTTCAAAAGTGCCTGAATTTTTGCATGTGCTTTTCAATTTAGGAGAAAAACATTCTCCTGTATGTTTTTTTGGCTGAAATGCTCTTTTTCCACTTTGTTGCATTCATTGTGCACACTTCGATATTTTTTCTTCGTTTATCTCAGAAACAAAGTGCAAACCAACCACAAGGAAATACAGGGGAGTGTTTTACTTCTTAACTGAAAAGCACATGCAAAAATTCAGGCACTTTTGAAGGAAAAAAAAAATTCACCTGAAAATTAAAGTCACTTATGTCAGTCTTACACCAAGCCATTCAATTGCTGGCAAGACCTAGCAAGATACCAGCCTATTCTTTACAATAGCAAGAAAAAGCCAAAATTTGTTGGATGTAAGATCAGAGACATGCGCTGCTGATTGTGTTTTTATATCCGGTCATTCCGGGTTGCTTGTGATATGCACATGGAAATATCGATCAATTTCGAGCATTAGTCTCACTCAGCTAGAAATCAAGGACACGATAAACGAAGTGAAACATAGATGTCTCTAATCACTTGTGGAGGTATTCATCAAGGTCATGAATGGTTTAGTGATGACTCTCAAGGAAGACAAGGGATTTTTATGTGTTTGGCTGCTCTATTATATGAGCAATTTTGCTGATTCATGAATGGAGGTGCCAAGATATTGATCAAGTCCTACTTCATGAGATCATTTTTTTCTCAGTGTATTCAACAGCAGGGGAAGTGTTAGGCAAAAATGCTTCCATTCAAAGGAAACTGCCGACTGCAGCTTGGTGGTCTCAGGAAGAAAAGAGAGCAAGGTGTTAAGCCAACCTGCTTTATGTCGAAAGTCACTTCAGTACCACAGACAAATCATTCACAGTATTCTTCGGCCGTTGAGGCTTCAATTTGATTGTCGAGTCATAATCTCTGCCCGTTGATAAATAATTCGTCCATTGAGTTACATGTGCTGTCAAGGCAAAAGAAAAGCTTGCACTCATATTGTTCTGTGGATTTTGATTTCCTTGCTTTAATGCAATTTAATGCGACCTTTGATGTCACTTTTCAAGACGACTCAAGTTTTGGTAAACTCACAAATTCATGTTAATTGACGGTAACCTTTAAGCATAAAGGCTAATATTTGAAACAAATACTTGTGGAAATCCATCTACTAAAGGTTTCCTGCATCTCTTAAAGCAAGTCCTAGCATTTGTTACGTTCTTTTCTTAACTCAAGAAAAAATATTTTGGGGCTCTGCTGTTGTTTCACAAAAGCCCTTTAAAACTTAACGAGCTGGAAAAATCATAATTCTCTTTTAAAAAGCTACACCAACCCCTATTATAACATTTATTTCAAATTGTACTATCAGTATTTCCCTCAAGCTCTGATGCCAGCACCCAAAACTCCTTATTAAGTATTTAATATTTATATTGCACATTCTCTATGAAAATAATAAAATGGGTATAACAAGCATTACGATAAATACAAAGTAAGAACCTATTTACAATCACTATGGCTATTAAAAAAACAATTTTCCTTTGTATTAATGAAAGATCAAACAGTATACACTGTACTTGAAAAAAAGTAAGTCTTCTTTGATCAAACATACATACGTTACTTAAATTAACTGCTTGGGTATTACTTGAATATTTACTTGCTGCTAAAATTGTAAAAACCTTTTCCTTTCAGGTCAGGAACTGGAAAAAAAGATATTTCAAGCTGAACAGTTTAAGACTTGCTTATTATGAAAAAGATTCTGTAAGCTTGAAGATTTTATTAACTGTACCTTAAATGGCTTTTTAGCCAAATTATTTAGATTGCCTTTACCTCTAATACAGTTACTATAAGTCTGGACGTGATTGACATTAAATGGCTCACAGTCATCTTTACCCCAATTAGTCAGAAACGTTTCTAATTTACTAGATAACAATATAATGATAACAAGATGACATTACTAACAAATTTTTATGATAAAAGACCCCAGATAAAATGTTCGAAAACATGAATGTATTAAGCTTTAGAATGTCAAACTGTGTGACTGTGGACTAATATTTACTAGGTGAGTTAGAGGTAGGCAATGCAAGCTAAATGTATGAGTATGAGTAACAAATAAACTTGTTGTTGTAGAATCAGGCTTATCATGGAATAAGTAATATATTATAAGACAGATTTTTTTAAACAGGATAAGGAACCTCTTAGAGAGATTTGTACATCGGACATTACAGCGGTTAAACCAAATCTTAGGTAAGAATGAGATTGTGTAATATAGCTTTCAAGTTATTCAGCACTAAATATGTTGATAAGTTGTTTGTTCATATACAACCTTGTCCTCACTGACTAAATTTAGAGAGACAAGTCTCCTATGACAGTCACTGCAGTGTAACAAAGCAATTCATAGCTATTAGTGAGACTATTTTTCAAAGAGACATTCAATTTTAAGATATTCAGTAACTTTAAACATTTATGTAGAATTACAAGTAGAGAGTCTGCATACAAGCCAATAAGCCGATTCAGGCAGGAGCTTATCTCAGTTTCCATGGCATGAAATGACTATGAGTATTTCTACTCCCCCCTGGATGGGATGCTAGTCCATCACAGGGTTACCCCCAGCATTAAGTTCCCCAGTATCTATTTCTACACCTGGGTGGAGAGAGGCACTGTGAGAGTTAAGTGTTTTGTCCAAGAGCAGAACACAATGTCCCCAGCCAAGGATCATACCCAGACTGCTCTATCTGGAGACGAAGGCACTATCCATGAGTCCACAACACCTCCCACTAGAAGTAGAAAGTTATTTTGTTAACATGAAAAAAATTGCATTCATTTCAGTGTGGATAACACTAGGAAACATCTGTTTGAGGTGGTAACAGAGTCTCGAACATTTTTTATCCAGGTAAATCACTAATTTCAACAGAGTGTCTCTATCCACACTTACCCTTGCGTATTCAGCAAATATGTGCCAAAGTCATGTTTTCAGTCTCAATATCTTTGAGACCTGTACAAGCTAATTCATGCTTTTCTTGGAGGTTGCATTCCCTGCTACATTTCACAAGTATTTCAACTTCATTAATAGCAGGAAGTTCTTTTCTGCCCTCCTTTTAAATTTTCATTATTATTTTTCTTTATAAAGGGTTCAGCTGTTCTGAACAGGAATAGAGTAAGCTTTCTGTACCTGATGGGGTAACCAGAAAGGTTTCTAAATGTTGTCTGGTGTAAGAAAAGAATATTATAGCGTTAGCATTTTTCCAGCTGACATGTTGTGATAAAAATAATACATGATGAAATGTAATTAGTGTAAGGTGGTGTCATTCCAGATAATTAACACACTGGTTTTGGTTCTGAAAAAATTCTTTCCTACCTCTAACCTGTTCCAGGCTTTTGGTAGTTGGCGACAAGTGAAAAAAGAAGCAAGTGAGAGAAAAAACGAGGGGGTACTGAGGCTAGAAAGAAAATGGCTCTTCCTTGCCTCAGTTCTCCCTCACTTTTTCTCTTGCTCCTGCCCTTTACTCATGAACTTAAAAGAGCCTAGAGCAGGCCACCTTATGCTTCATACTCACCTTTCAAAACTTTTCTTTTCAAAATCCCTACCCCGTGCAGTATCCAAAGTGGCCTCAACCCTTGCAGTGGAATGGATAATTCTAGAAATGGACCAACATTTCTGATATTAATTTTAAGTTCTTCTGTGATTATCCAGGGAGAAACAGAAGAAGAAATGCAATCTTGGATTGATGCTATTGCCAGTGTATCTCCCAGAGGAAGATCTGCGAGTGAACCGGTTTGTTTAATAACTAATCAGCCTGCGAGCAGGCTTGTGTTAGAACGCAAGCGTTCTCCTACCTGAATAGTGTGAATAAAAGTTGTTGTTGTTGTTGTACGTGGCATAGCTGAGAGCATGAAATTAAGTGCCGATGCTGCGAGACAAGAAAGTGAGCCTGCTCCGATCTCTGCAAGTATCTTATTTCCATCCCAGAAACTGCAGAAAAGAACATGTCAATTAATTTTGATCAGAAGTACGAACTTTGGTAGCTCAGATTTCTCAGGAAAATTGTAAATCTTTCCATAATAACATGCAGGCATGATATCCATTGTTGATACAGTATTGCCAAAGAAAACCGTCAAAGTTTTTGTCTAGCGAGGACACACACTATTTCAAGTGATCTCTTGCTTTGGCAATCTGGTCTTTGCTGGTTGATGGAAAACAGGGTCGTTTCATTGCCTGTTTGCAATCACATACGTTTGTAATATTTATATACACAGTCAGCAACACGACAAGTATGTCTTGACTCAGTAACATTCTTTCAATTATTTCCTGCTCCCTCTTTAACTAGTTTGAAATTTAACAAGTTGTAGGCTGAAAATTTTTTTAAACATCAGTAATATGCACACGCAACTCTTCCTCTGACTCCAAATGTGGACAGCTTATTTTTTATTGTCAGGATTTGTGGTTAATTACTGATTCCATGGGGATCTAATCGCTCCTCATCAAGTATAACAGATTGGCAGTTTTCTCGCCTTTTAATGCCTTTTCGAGCAATGGTATTTCACTTCGCTGAGGCGAAGCAGAAATGAAGAAAAGTACAGAGATCAAGGCAAGCTCACTTTCTTTGCACCTTGTCACCAGACCCCTTACTGCCAGATCGCTTTGCTCTTTGTTGCTTGTGCGCATCACTCAAAGGTGAGCGTACTCGCAGGCTGTATGGTAATATTACTACAGACTTTACAACTGTCACTGCATTGATAATTCACCTATTAATTCCTTGTGTCAGCTGAGTGGCCAGCCCAGATATATATATACATGTAAGACCTCCTAATTTGCTCTCCATTGACTCTCGCCTTGTTTTGTGGCACACACCTAACTCCAGGACTGTCACCCTACTCTGGACCTGTCCCTTTCCACTGTACATCGCCCCATTGTTTTTGGCTGACCTATGGTGTCATCACTTCCCTCATTTGCAAAATACAAAAACGTAAATATCTCTAAAAAAAATATTCCAAAAAGGAAAGCACCATTCTTCTTTACTTTGAAAAGCGTTTCAAGTAAGCAGCAATAGTTAATAAGTTTTTCCATTCTACTTTTTTTTGGTTGCCTCCTGTAGGATTCTAAAAGAAGTCAAGAGTTAAAAAAGGCAAACATCCAGAACTATGCAGAAACTACCACTCTTTAATAGCAGGTTAAAGTTAGTGTAGCTAGGTCACACTGTTTTAGGTGTTTGTGTTCAACAAAAGTAGTATGACCGAGTCTAAAATCATGCTGTTGGTAATCTTTCGGGACTTACGGGATGTTACCAAGTTACTATCAGCTGGATTTTGTCCGAGTTGTTACAATATCACAAAGCCCCACACATAAGTGTTGGGCAATATATTGGTGCTCAGGCGTGATCTAGAAGACCATTAGTTTACTCATCCATTTGCACACAAACAAGCTGAAATAAATCACACAAGTAAACCAACGAGATCAAAGAGATACAACTTTGAGATAATTATCAATTTGGCATAGTGGAAATCAAAAGCCAGAGCACTAATGATTGATTTGCACATGTTTTACCATTAAGAAGGGAGGGCAGTAGATTTAAAAGAAGAATAAGGAAGGTGTGTAAAATTCAGTGGTAGACCCCAAACCTCAATCGAAACTCTGGTTTTAAAGTGTTTCCACACCCAGAGAGCCAGAGCAAAACTTCAAACTTTATGATTACAGAGTTTCATTCTCAATATTCTTAATGTAAAGAGAGGTTCCATTCTGTACAAGAAGTGTTTTTCGTATACACCTCTCTGTCTTTAAATACCAATTAGCTAAAACTGGCAAAGTTTACAGGCTTTCAAGAACAGGGGCCTGTACTGACCTTTTGTCATGTAGTATGTTACATGTAGTCATCAAAGACCATGTTACACTTTTCCTTACTTGAGAAAGACACCATGATAGCTCCAAAAGTTTTTCAGTGGTGATTTTGGTTCTGCAATAAGCAACTCTATCTTATATATTGTGTCAAGGACAAGACAAGACAAGACAAGACAACTTTATTTAACCAGGGTAGCCCAGTCAGCTGCAAAGCTGGTATCCTTAGGGGCGTGTGAGACTAAACCACATGCCTTAACTGGTAATAATTTATGCCAGTGGTTTGATCTATCATCTGATTGGCTGTGACTCAATAAACATGTCAAAATCACAAATGGATTCATTAGCTTTTAGGGTTTGCACAGGAGCAACTAAAAATTGTTCATTTCCTAAAATAGGTGCCTTAAAGAGGTTCAGTTGTACATGTAACTATTAAGTTATAATATGCTTCGGAAAAATATTGTAAAATGTTATTTTTATTTCTCATTTTTCAGAATTTTTGTAGAATTTTCTATTTTTAATAAGGGATTACTGTGTAAAAAATACACAAATTTGTGTTGCAAAAAAACTGCTAGTCTGCAACCAAGGCATACGTATTTCCATTGTTATTTCTAACCTATGCTTACTTACTGAGATGGGAATAAACTTTTTGGGGATTTCCAAGATGTTTTATACAGAAATGTGAAAAACTTACATGCTGTAAACTCTTTCTAAAATGGCAAACTTGTAAAATCCCAGAGAATACTGTAGTTTACGAATGGATTTAACATGTTGACCAGCTTCACAGACAGATAAAGCAAAATATTGTTAGAAAACCACAACAATTATTAATTTCTAGTATGTGATCATCTTAGTAATAAAGTGATGGCAGCTCTTGCAGGTTGTGTTGTGTTGTATATTTTAATGTATTTATACCATGCCATAGAAAATACGGCCAATTAGAATGCAGTGAAGCCATGACGTATTTATTGGTATTAAAACCAGCTTTCCCATCATGCACTGCACGAATGTCCCACTGACTGTTTTGGCTGTTGTATTTTCTCTGTCTACACACTTGTCTAGACTCGTGTATACTGTGGAACCTCAATTTAACGAAGTCGCTGGGGACCCGGCGGCCAAATTTGTTCGTTAAATCGAGGGTTCGTTATATCGAAAACCTCGATATAACGAATTTGTGGGGAAACGACCAAAATGTTCGTTATATCGGGGTCATAGTTAATGATTGATTTGTAACACAGGTGACTTCCGTGGAAATACTATAGTGCCAATGTCTAGGACAAAAAATAAGCCGTTGACTGAAAGGTTGCTGTCTTTTTACCATAAGGATTAAAGGATTTGCTGACTGTTGATCTGTTCAGCGTTTATCTTCTGTCGCGTGTTGACATTGCAATTCGTTATATCGAGGTATATTTTACGTTTGGGCTTCCGGATTATGTTCGTTATATCGGGGTTCTATTCCATATATTTGAAACCTACACCCTACTTCTACGTACACAACTTATATACTTGTATCACTTACAATGCACATATTACAATCCAATTACACTAATTGAATTATGGTTGGCATACTTACAATAATAAACCCCACGAACACCAACCCACGGTCTGGTCAGGGTGGCAGCCATGGACAGGTTCTGGCCAGACCGTGGGTTGCTGTTCGAGTGTGTCACTTGCTTTTTATTGTTGTTTTGACATTAAATTTACTGACACACCGATCGGCAATTAAGGCTGATCCTCCTTTCCAGCGCATGCTGTGGGAGAACTGCCATGCGGTTCCCAGCCACCAGCTCCTACATGTGTTGTGTGGAGCTGGCGCTTAAAGGGGTGCTTTGAACCCACCTCGGCAGTAAAGGGCAGACTACATAGGGCTTTTAGTCCTATTGCTGTCCATGGCTACCACTGCCCGGGTGATAATGGCTGTGTACATGCATAAGTTATTGGCCAGACCGTGGGTTGGTGTTCGAGTGTGTCACTTGCTTTTTATTGTTGTCTTTCCATAAAATTTACTGACACACATCGCCAAGTAAGGCTCACCCACCTTCCCAGCACATGCCGTAGGAGAACCGTCATGCAGTTCCCAGCCACCAGCTCCCACGTACTGTGTGGAGCTGGCGCTTAAAGGGGTGCTTTGCACCCGCCTCGGACAGACAACGACAGACTACGGAGGGCTTTTAGTCCTATTGCTGCCCGACGGCTATGCCATGCTGATGGGGCTTAACAAGGCCAAAACAGCTGTCCGTGGCTGCCACTGCCCGGGTGATATGGCTGTGCACATGCGTTAGGTACTGGCCAGACTGTGGGTTGGTGTTCGAGTGTGTCACTTGCTTTTTATTGTTATACTTGCAATGCTCTTTTTGTAGTTGCACAGGCATATATGAAGTTTTTTATCATCATCGTCATCATAATTATTATTATTATTATTATTATTATTATTATTATTATTACTATTATTATTATTATTTTTATCAACAATACTAATAATACTAACATTACTTACAATAGCGCTACTTACAGTAACAACGCAGTAACAGAATAAAAGAGAAAAGTACAAACATCGAGATACATTTAAATATGAGTTCAAGAGTATAATTATATGCGTGGTTGTGCCAATGTGATGTTAATTTAGTGATGGTTCTTGGTGTATCGTAATGTGAGAGGAAGAGAAATTTTCTATTTTCGAGGAAATAGTGCGTGTTTTGAATACGCAGAGAAAAAGTCTGGCGATCAAAAAGTAGAATTCTAGTCTCTTGTTCCTGTTTGAATGTTGAAAGTTCTCCACAGTTGAACATTTTCCGTCTTTTCAACCTGTCTCCAAGACCCCTCACATTAAGGGAACATACTTATAGATCCATAAAAAGAGTAGAGGAAACGGTTATCCATTTGGAAAATCATGAAATAAACATGTAAATAGTTATCGTAATTATTTCAACCAAGCGCGATGCTTGTAGTTTTGAGCAAGCAAAACACATATAACAAAGTGTGGGATACAACGCAAAAATAACTCTGTTGAGTTGAGTCCCAACAGGGTTGGTTGCTAGTGTGAATGAAGCGAGCTCGTCAGCCATGGAACAGAAATCTGCATACGATAGCAAAAAACTTCTGTTGTTAAATTTGGTAGACAAATACAGTTGTTTTTTAAACTTCAAGAGAACTCATCAACAGGGTAAGTTGTTCGGTTTTGAACGTTTTGCCACACCGAAGTCTTCCTATCTACAGCTGAAAATCTTTTCAGATGAAAACTCTTAAAAACCGGTTGGGATTACACTAAGTTATAGCTTGTAGAGGAGTTCTTATCAGACATACAGTAGCAGCGGATTTTCAGCTGCTGATAAGACTACTACTGCTTTGCATTGTCATATCAAATATGTGAAGAAAATACATATCTTGGGAAATGGTTTAATGTGTTAGATTTAGTAAACCCGTTTTCTGAAAAGAGAAAGGCTCTTTCTGGAAGTTAATG
>JAHPZR010031813.1:0-10649 GCA_019787425.1 Platygyra sinensis | reverse complement strand
TAAAGCAAGTATAAATGTGAGTACAAATAAAGATTGTTTGCTTTTTCTTCTACTCCCTTATAGCTCCCAAATTCTCTCCAGTGCCATTAACTCCGCCCGGTCTGCGATTCGTCGCTCCCTCCATATTTACCCTAGTCCGTTTTATTGTTTTTATTTTACTGCAACTGTAATTACCTCTAATCTACCTGAGTCGAACCTCCAACCTTCGGTTCTTCCGCCACTCGAGTAAATTTTCGTGGCCGCTTCACCACACAAGAGAACGCGTTTAAATAAACTCCCTGCTTTTGGTGGGTTGTGCCGACCGAACTTTGGAACCTGTACAGCTCTGTACCCGATTTCAGGCCAAAATCTGTGACTTTCTATACCCTATATAAGACCTGACTGAGCGAAAAATCAATACCGCATTTCAGTACACGACTGAAATACATGACCGCACCTAACCAGAATTGGCTGAACGGCGACAAAATTTGCCAATGTTGATTCTTGAAAAATACCAGTTCTTTGTAAACAAAAATACCCAATGCCAAGCCAGAGAGAAAAACATTCAATATTTCACGCCGAAATGGTCAAAGTCTTTACCCTTCTTAAGACCAAAACACCTCAAAAACGAAAGCCTTTGAGGCCGCACATACCTATATAGTCCACATAAGGCAGTAGCCCTTAGACTGTTAATAGCCTCTCTATTTATGCACATACACCCGAAAGAAAAAAGCAAGCGTAGCGGGCGCAAGTCTCCAGTTTTATGAGATTCTATCCGCGCGTTCAACAATCGAGTAAATCTACGAGAAAATAGAGGGCTGTAACTGATAGTCTAGTAGCCCCTGCCGGAAATAAACTCTCGCAGGACTGCGCATTAAGTCTCTTAATAAAGTGTAGCACTGTAGTGTCGATAAACACGAGCCTTGTTCAGAGATAAATGGCGTCTTCAGTAAACAATGCCATAAAAGGTCAGAAAATAATCTTTCCACTCGTGTTTTTTTCTTCCGAAACTGCTTTTTCTAGCCCCTGTATTTTATGAACCTAGAAAAACCCTCGTTTCTAAGCAACATCCTAGATGTTTGCATCCGCAAATGAACTAGGACAGCCTTTACATTTTCTTTAGAACAAAAAAAAGTTACGAAAAAGCATACAATTTGTATGTGCCAATTATCTTAATCCCATAATCTTTGTCTCTTCTTGATTGTTACACGTAGTTCCTTATCCGCCAAAGAATGTTAATTTAAGAGCATTATTTTGAGCACAACAATCAATTAACTCGCAGTGTTTCCCAGTCATCTCTCCGCTTTTTAGCAATGTAGAGACAGAAAAAGTCATGCTACGGTATGTTGACCTTCGACGCCAATACGGACAAGTCGGACAAGGGGCTTCCCATAAATTACCTTTTAATTAACTTAGATGCGTGAATCGTAAGGTCCTATTTGTAAACAACTGGCTAATTTTAAAGTTTTTATCGGGTTAAGAATGAGGAATGGATTAACGCGCTGGATTTAAGTGCCGCCTTAACGATCCTAATTTCCATGGACCTTGAGTTAAAAGGTGAATAGCTATTTTGTGTATACATAGAACATACTTCACTCACTTCAAAGCTGAACGTTACTTAGAAAAAGATCCCCTGAGAGACATTAGACGGTGTCTTTTATAAGGGCGGTTCTCTCGGATACCAAGGCCAGTGTTTTAACAGTTTTAAATCAAGTTAGAAGATAGCTAGTTTTTTTTTTCATGTCTTGGCGTCGGCGCAAAGAGTTCTGATTACTATCAGACTAAGATGCAATAGCTCTTAATTGCCGGCGCGGTCAAATTGTCCATTTTGTCTCAAAATGAAATCATAATTGCAGTCACGATTCTCATCTTTACTTACGGCTAATCTGATCATAATTATTTTGAATTCTATGATAAAAATCACTTAGATATAGAGGTTTATAGAAGCCTTAATTTTCGATTTCGTATCCCCTTGGAACGACCCATGGCTTGTGTTCTCCTCAGTGTTCTGAAAGACGTGCAGACCAGAGGCTCGCTTCTGGAAGGTCGTTTTTCAGGCCAAATTAAAGCCAGATGAAAATTTCAAACCTTCTAATTACAGAGCTGCTACAAAAGTTCTCTTCATACAAGAAGTTTCAGGCGTTTATACACCTCTTTGTTTTTAGAAACAGATAAACTGAAAATAGCTTTGCGAGCCCCAAAGGTTTCCGGGACTTTCGAGAAACAAGCCCATGGAGTCAAAAATCTAGCCATACCGTTTAGCAGTTCATAAATTAAAGTAGTGAGGTTGATCTCACGAGTTGAGCAGGCATGCGAGGCTTATTATACACACGGAAGTACTATTATGTTTTGGAAACTCTTTTGCTCAAAATAACCTGGGACGCGGGAGCATTAGCAACGGAATGTAGACGGTTTCTCGCGAGTTATCTCTCGTGAGTCGTAAAAAAAATTTCAATCAGGAGGCCTAGCTACTTCCAATTCCTGTTTAATCAAGTCACGTAATGAAGGACTTTTGTCTCAAGCACGATCTCCAGTCGCTTTGAGGCAGAAAAACGCGTTTGTGGATCAAAATTATACTGATAGACACAAACGTTGCTCTTTTCACCGAGAACTAAAAAGCAAAATCCACTCAGAATTTGAGCTTTACTTATAACCAATCCACTGTTGTGGTTCTCATCTGAGACGAAAAAAAAATCATCTAATTAATCGAATAACTGATTTTTTTGTTTTTCTAATCGTAACCTTTCCTTTGACCATCTTTCAACAACGGTCAATTGGACTTGACACTAGAGATCTATACTTGATTCGAAAACTAGACAACGGCCGGGATATCTGACATCAGGAGCCCATCGCTCCTGCTAACATTTATTCCTCAAACTTCAGAATACCCCGCAACTAATTTGCATATGACTAAATTCTTCTTATTTCTGTTGTCCTCGTTCTAAAGCGTTGAGAGGATATGCAAATTAGTTGCAGGGTATTCTGAAGTTGCTCCTATTCCTCAAACACATGTTAGATACGAGGTGGTAGATTGCCAAAGAGGCTTGTAGCCCGCGCCAAGTTGGCTATAACCATCCAAAGACGCGCGAGTGGAAATAATTGTTAAAAATGTTCCAAAATATAGAACAGACTAAAGCAAAATGAAAACAACAAAGCCCCCAAAAATTACGCGTACGCTTACGACACTTGTAGAGCATGATGAAAACTCTTGTCGGAAAGGCATTACCCAATGATCCAGTTCTTAAAAAGGGATATAGCTTTCTGACCGTGAGAGCGCGCAACAAGATTAGCTAAAAGATTGGGTACTGTACGATCATCTTCCTTGTTCAAAGATAGCAACGACTTCTTTTCTCTTGAATAAGTGTTAATTCAATCCTGCGTTCAAAAACTTATATAACATGCTAGTTTTTTAAGCAAGGGATAAAAAGAACTTCACACCTCTCCACCCTCTTCCTCTTCAGTGCCTCGCCCAAATGATTTCGCTTCGAAACCATCGCGTGAATCTGTGAAGGTATTCCTGAGCGGGTGGAGTTAAATTCTTTGCAAGTTTTGACTGACTGTATATTTTGATTGCCGAGAAAATTACCTAGAAAGGATTTTATCTAGACCGGGAAATCTCTGAGCTTTGATACCGGCAAAGAAATAAGACTGTCTTTCCGATCCGGAAAGATTTTTGGCGTTGTTTAGAGCCCTCGGTAACGTCACTGCTCTGTCAGCGTGCACTGGAATGACAAGAATGTACTGAAGACTACCAACCACGAAGCTTCAAGAAAGCGATAGCGTTCGGAAATTTCTCCTTCGTTTGTACCCTTCTGGCTTCATGCAGGGCTCAATGACTTAACCAACGTTGAGTTGGGCTACCTGATGGGTTGCTAGTGTTTTCAGTATGCGCTGGAATCCGCTTTTGGATCGAGATTTCCGCGACATCTGTGAGGAAATTGCCGGAGTTGGTGTCCGTGTATGAATGGTCATTTGCTCATTTACATGATTGAACAGTGGAGCTGGAGAGTGTTTTCAAACGACGGACGAACACGTCACGTTGATTAGTTGCTTTGCATGCCTGAGCTATCATTTCACACAGGCATCTGCAAGGAGCTCACAAAAGGCAAGTGGCCGACATGGAGAACGAGCAGAAAGGTGTAAAAATGGCGTTTTCCGGCACACGATCTCTGCTGCTTTGGTGTCGTCAACAGACAGAGGGGTACAGCGAGGTGAATGTGTTTAACATGTCAACCTCATGGCGGGATGGTCTGGCGTTCTGTGCAATTATTCATCGTTATCGGCCGGATTTGATGTAAGTCTAAAGCGCTCGAGATGGCAATCAAAGCAATGTGTTTTTCTGACAAGCTTTTCACGCTGCTTGCTTTTGCTCCATTTATCTCTAGTGTCCGCTGAAATGCGGCTTTGTTTCAATGTTTTTACGGATAATTTTTTTTTTCTATAGAGATTTCGACAGGCTGTCCAAAGAAAATATTTTGGAAAACAATGAATTGGTAGGTTTATATTGAACAGTGTTAATTTATGGGTACCGTATTTTTAAGCTTATATTATAGCGCGCTTCTGTTTTTGCACGTTCGAAATTCAATTTTCATGGTGACATCCGTGAAATTCGCGCTCTTGTTGGTCAATTATTTTCTTTAATGGTGTCACAGCACCTAGAATAGATGCGTAAAGGAGGAGATAAGAAAATGTGCGGTTCATTGAGAAACTAAACAAATATTATTGTCAAAGATTTATGTCTTTCCGGCCCACGGCTGTGCAAGCATTGAATGCTAACATTCTTGCAGCGACGCACTAATTTGTCTTTTAATACCTTTGTTTACAATACACAAACACAGGAGTTTCACTACTATAAATGCCGTTAACGGCGTACGCCGTTGAATAGGTGGTCTTTTGAATTATTTTTGTGTTCGCAACAGAAGCGTTCAATATTGTGTTCGATCTCTTGTGGGTTTTGCATGCAACTTTTTTTTTGCGTGACGCTTCGGAATGCAAATGCGATCCATTTAATTTTGATTTCGCTGCGGGGCTCTAAAAGTTCTTTCTTTGAATAGAATGCAATTAATTTAGCTGTGAAAGGAATCAGTCTTCCGTTGGTAATTCTTGAATTTTAATGAAGACGCACATGCTTCCGACCTATATCGTTCGTTCTCGAAATCACGGTGGCCAATAAACCTTGAACTTGTCAGCTATAAAAACTCAGTTAACCGAGGCCTGTTATTTAGCCATCGGCACTTTAAATTGTGTGAGATGATCCAATTGTCCTCTCTATTAGGATAGATTGTCTGGTTTTGCTGTAAAAAAAAATCATTTTTGTTTTTTTATTTCACCTCATATCGTCATTAACAGTAAATGCCGTGGTGATATCAATCTGCGTTTTTGTCAACACTGACTTCTTCACATTCCTTGAGCGCTACAGTTGCCAGAAATGCAGCTTTTTAATGGGTGGGTGGCTGAAACTCATTAAAATCAGCTGACTACATGTAACACAATTTTGGGGTAACATTAGCTTACTTAGAGTGATTTACAATACTAGCGACAAATTCAACTTATTTACAGTGACTAGGTTATCAACTCTTAATTGCACTCTGCAGTTTTTCATCTACTGAATTTTATTTAATCTTATCATTTGCATAAATTAATTATTGACTTCACAGTTGATTGTTTTTTGTTATTGTCTTATTTAAGGTTGGACAGACTCATGATCTGGGTCAACCCAATAATTGAAGGATATGTGACAAAAGGGGTTTCCGCAACTATTTCCTGCTTTTTTTATTTCGTTCCAGATCACTACATTTGGTAAACTTAATCATTTCCGTGAACACGCCTATCAATGCTGCTTATTTTTTCTTTCTTATCATTCCAAAGGATTTTGCCATAGTTACAACATTTCTCTATATGACGAAGCTTAAGTTGCTTGGTAACTCAGGACTCATTGGTGTAAAGTTATTTATAAATTGCCAAATTTAGCCAAGTTAAGATTGTTATCAACAAGGTCATCAGCTAACAAGCAGGAAATAACTGCAGTGAAACTGGATGACATTTAGATATGGCCATGTCACCATTATCAAGTTGTGAATAATATTAACCTTCATTTGGAAATTGCTAGACATGCCACGAGTCAACCTCACGAGTTTCAGGGTAGAATAGCTAAGCGAGCGAACAAAGCTGCACAAGTGAGCTGCACAAAGCGGTGTTGTGAAAAAAACAAGATGAATTACCAGAAGTGAGGTAAACTCTGCAGGCAATGCAACCCTCTGGACTGATAGATTTTAAGATAAAGACTCAGAGTTACTTCCGTGATAGTAAACATTTTGTATAATGGTATTCAAACTTGCTTTTGTATGTTTCGAGAACAAAGAAACCATTACGTACTAAGGTGTTAATTTTTGCCCTAAGGTGCTTAGCTAATTGGCTTTATATGCTACGGTAATTCTAGCTATGGCCATCCCTGACGATTTGCTTGACAGACGGAAGCATTGGGATTTGGCCATTTTTTTTACCTTTTTTGGTTTCACACTTAAAAAAAGGGGTTTTTGGTTTTGTTGTCTTGTGCGTATTGCGGGTTTTCTCTACTTCTGTTTTTATCAACAATGGTGGTGGTTTTCAGATTTTTCCATCCAAGGCGATTTATGTTTTTCTTGTTTGCTAAGGAAGTTACACCCTGCGGTGGAGCTGAAACTCTAATTCCAAGGGACTACTTTAAAACATGTAGCTTTCTATCCAAACTCTCTTTTAGAGGAATGCATAAGAAGCCAAGTCTCTTTAGCAACCATTATTTTGGTAGTAAGGGCTTCCAAGCAGACTATGAAAAGCTAAAGATAAAATCAAAGCAAAAGACTTCTTCTCAAATATCACGCATTTCTAGTTTAGCAATTTCTCAGAGGTTAACTTCTGCAGTATTGAATATTAAGAACTGTGTTGTTATTACCCCTGGCAGACATGCTATTAAGCAGAAAATGATTGCGCAATTCCAGAAAATATCCATGCCCAACCATGGACAGCTTCCATGTTTAAACCCCTCCTTGCCTTAGGAAATTCCAAAATGTATTACCCCCCATGCCCTCAGAATTCCATAATCATGAACCCTCCCTCCCCTTTAGAATTTCTGTTTTTTTTGGAAGTGCATTTTCAACTTAGCAACAGCTCTATCAACAACGACATGAATTTATGCCTCCTAAAGGCTGTGATCTAGCGGTGCCAGGCGATAAGCTCTACTCTTCAGCGACAAGAAAAACCTACCGCTAGTGGCCAGGCTGTGCAAACTCCTTTTTGAGTCTGAATTTGGCTGTAAAAATAAAACACCACTTGTGGAAATTTTACTCCTCTTTGTTTCCTTGTGTTGTTTTGATATTTACTAAGCAAAATAGCTCAAATTCAGACTGTTCAAATCTTCTGGCGGGCAGATACTGTCAAGTCTTCGTTCTTTCCTTGTTGCGGCCATTTATATGTCATGTAGTGTGCACGAAAAGTGTTCTCAACCCATATGCTTCATGTAGTGTACACGGATGCGTAAAAATCTGGCAGACATTCTGGACTTGGAAGTGAGAGACTAGTGCGAGTTTTTTACTGTTTATCAGACGGGAGTAACAAGAAAATTTGCAAGCGGTAAGATACATTTTCAGATTTTATTCATGTGACAAGAAATTCATCAAGGTACATGCAAATGTGAAACCCACATTTTACTGTTCACTGCTATAAGTTATGAGTATAAACATGTATCTTATCTATCGATGCTTGTCTTCTGCTTCCGTGGTCATATGTTCATGGTTTAATTACGAACTACAATAGTCCACAACGATAGCGTTTTCAAGGAACTCACTCCACAATCATAAATACCCCCCCCATGTCCTCAGAATTCCATAATCGTGAACCCCCCCCCCCTCCCCTTCAGAAATCCTAAAAGCCATCCGTGGTATAGGTATGGATACTTTCTGGAATCGCCCATTCCTGTGAGGATAACCAAACGTGACTAAGCCTTAAAAAGGCATAAAGCTCCATGTACACGTGCCATTAAGCTTGTTCCTATGCCTTTTGCCGTTTCAAACAACAGAACAGCAACAACAGCAGTAGCATCAGTGTCAGTGACAATAGCAACCACCACCACCACCAACACAACAACAACAACAACTGTACAACAACACAACAACAACAACAATAGTTTGCTAGATAGCGTTTATTTATTGAGTGCATATTGCCTCTTTCCAAAGCTAGATGAATTAACAGTGTTACTGGCAACGAATTCAGTTGCCTTAGTCACTGTCACAGAGTCGTGGTTGCGTAGTGATATCGATGACAGCCTTTTAACAATCACTGCATTCAATCTTTTCCGTAAAGGTGGTGTAGCTGGCTGAGGTGACAGAATCTGCATTTATTTGAACAATGTTATACCTTGCAAACAAAGATTGGGGATTTGGAAAACCCGAATTTTGAATGGCTATGGCTTACTCTATGCCCCAAACGCCTGCCATGACTATGGTTGCCGGATTGTTGCAATATTTAACAACATACAATTTATATTCAGCAATTCATATTTTTGCTCAGTAATCGTCATTTTATATTCAATGTGTCATATTTTTGTTCAGTAAACTCATTTTTAATTCAGTGATTCATAATTTTGTTCAGTAATCGTCATTTTATATTCAATGTGTCATATTTTTGTTCAGTAAAACTCATTTTAATTCAGCGATTCATATTTTGTTCAGTAAAACGTATTTAAAGTTCAATGATTTTTATCTTATTCAGTAAATGATAATATATTCAACACTGTTTTTGTTCAATAAAATTTCCAATTTTTGTTCACGCCGTCAAAATTTTATTCAACTCGTCCGATTTTTATTCAATAATTTCCGCAGTCCTATTAGTCAGCGGACCAACCAAGTGACACTTAAAAAAATGGCGGCGATGGCAGCGACTATGGAGGTTTTATGGAGGTTACTTGTGGCTAAATACAGGAATCGATCAGACTTCTCATTGGACGAGTGAGCAATGGACTCTTTCAGCACGTAGTTCAGAATACCGCTGGGACAGATCTCCTTTCTTTAGTGATCACGTCGGCTCTATATCTGTTTATGTATATCAGAAGCATGTTTGTCATTTACACACTTACACTGGCAATGTTAGCTGAGCTCATTCGCGATATTGTCAGCAAAATAGTACACTGCTCTCTTGTCCGATGCGAAGTCGGATCCATTTCTGTATATGGCCTTTGACCCTTTCGTCCCTTATAACAGGAATCGATCCGACAAAAATATGACTTCTTACAAGTCAAGATCGATTTTCTAGATAACTTTTGCGCAAGCTGCGGCTTACTTACATGAGAATACAACCGCTTATCTGATTCTTTGCGTGAAATCGTTACTTGATTCCAAAGCCCATTATCGTGCATATCGCCTTTCCTTAATTCGATCGGCAGATCATATTTCCCCCAGGGGGGGGGGTGGGGGGGCACTTCATTATTTGGGCTATATGGGGACGTGCCGCTGGATAGGGTATGGTTTTTTGCCCTCGCTGTCCTAAACAGGGTATACAATTTGACTTGCCTCTGTCCTAAACAGGTCAAAAGATCGTACCGGTAGGTCTAGTTAAACTGTCTTGGATAACGTAATGAAAGAAAGATGTCACTATGTCGCACAAGCGTGAGGGATCCTGCTGGTATATATATTGTTTAAGAATATTTTTCTCTGCAAAAGTTCTACTAGTGCCTTAATCAAAATAAAATTAACTTATCATTATACAGTATAATTGAAGAAATCATTCCTCTTTGATTTGCTATTTAAAAAAATCACCTTTCTATAGATGCAATGACGACATTTGAAAACTGGGGTTTAAATGCATCGAACATGATTTCTCTGATTTGAATGACTCGTTAAACAGTTTTAATTCCTGTAGATCCAGTGTGTGTGCATTTTGTCACTTGTCCTAAACAGGTCTTGAAATGGAGGCTGTTGTCCTCACACAGGGTAGGGTTTTTAGCGTATTTTTGTCTTAAACAGGGTCAGGATTTCAAACCCTCGTCGGCACCCCTATATCCAAACATGGGTCAAGTACCCCCCCCCGGGTATATTTCTAATCAGATCGATCTCTTCTGGAAGCAGGCGGTCGATTACAGATGTCCCAGCGGTATTCTGAACTACATGCTAAAAGAGTCCATTGCTCACTCGTCCAATGAGAAGTCGGATCGATTCCTGTATTTAGCCGCAAGTAACCTCCATAAAACCTCCATAGTCGCTGCCATCGCCGCCATTTTTTTTAAGTGTCACTTGGTTGGTCCGCTGACTAATAGGACTGCGGAAATTATTGAATAAAAATCGGACGAGTTGAATAAAATTTTGACGGCGTGAACAAAAATTGGAAATTTCATTGAACAAAAACAGTGTTGAATATATTATCATTTACTGAATAAGATAAAAATCATTGAACTTTAAATACGTTTTACTGAACAAAAATATGAATCGCTGAATTAAAAATGAGTTTTACTGAACAAAAATATGACACATTGAATATAAAATGATGATTACTGAACAAAATTATGAATCACTGAATTAAAAATGAGTTTACTGAACAAAAATATGACACATTGAATATAAAATGACGATTACTGAGCAAAAATATGAATTGCTGAATATAAATTGTATGTTGTTAAATATTGCAACAATCCGGCAACCATA
>JAHPZR010031812.1:5000-15641 GCA_019787425.1 Platygyra sinensis | reverse complement strand
AGGAAAAGGTTTCTGGCGTCAACAGTTGGAGGTCAACACCGCGAAGACGATAGCAAAAAAGCCCTTTAATAAAGGAGCTGGAATGAGAAACAACGATGCGGGAAATGAAGGCACTCCGTGGTGACATTGAATGCAAAGCTGGATAGATGAGATCAAACAGGTCGCCATCAAGTGCCCAACCGCATGGACAACAGAGTGGTGTATATGATAGGGCAACGAGTCAAGGAAACCGACAAGACTTACATGGCAAAATCAAACGTTACTCGCAAAGAGCGAGAGGATGTCGAAAAAAAACCTGGATTTTGGACGCAAGCACTTCAGCTTGTGGGAAGGCTTTGTCCGTATCCAGCTGTTGGCGCAGTTTTTTTTCTGCTGTAGAACCTATTGCTGCGCCCCACTTATCGAAGGTGCCAGTTGTATTGCTAGCACTTTTTTTGCACACTTGATGAGTGTAGTTTAGTTTATGGACTGGTTTGGTAATAAGTTCGGTAGAATTGCTTAATTGTTCCATGTTGTTTGCTCCGCTCCACTAGCCTTTATTATGTATTTTACTCTTTGGCGAGGCAGCTGGAATCCTTTACTGCCTCAATTTTATTCCACTGTTTCATGACCATCTTTTTTTTGCGGATTATGCGCGTTCCACCAGTACACACCGATGCATGTGATGAGCACGAAAACTCCCTAGAAAAATAAAATGTGAAAGGTGCGAGTGGTGGCTTTGGCACTACGTTTCACTTAAGCTCTCGAATAATCTTCGTTTGCCTTTTGTCCTAGGCGAAGGACCCAATGACATCAATGAAATATCAATGAGAAATCCCTGGGTATACGATTGATGAGGTCACTGATACTAGCGAATGAAATCAATTACTAAGACATATATAGGCGTGAGGCATTGTTCTATCCAGTCCAAGATAATGAACGTATCTCAAGGCCAAGATTCCCTGAAGGAGCCTTCCAATAGAGAGAATTAGCCGTTGTGTCATTGATACTCGTCGATATAATCTCTAACATTAAAATACTAGATCGCTGTATAACGACTTACAGTAACTGGGAGACAACTTTTTCAAAGTACCTTAAACGATGCAGGCTTGATGACTATATGTCACTAAGCTAAGCATAAGGCCCACCAACAAAATCTCCCTTCAAGTTAGTGAGTAAGTTACCCATACATAGGTTTAGATAATCATCAGATTCAAACGTTAATGGAAAAGTTCATTTAATATGACAAGGGGGGAGATGAAAATATTGAAACTCGGAGCTTGACAAATGTTAGCAGCCCCTCTTAGTGTTCAATTTTTAAGAGTCCCCTCTCTGGGGTTTGAATTATTACTAATTTTCAGAGCTAACCCCCCCCCTCCCCTCAATATCTTAATCCCACCTTGGTGCTATTAAATGAAATTTTCCCTAGTCGGCATCTAGCCATGATAGATAACATTACTCTCGTGAAGTTATTGAGATCGTCAAACTAAATTAAGACGCTGCGCGCAATAGTATAAGCCTCTCAAAAAATAAAATTTCAGTCGGAAAACAGGCCTTTAATAGTGCTGGTACTAAATGTTATACCAAAATCAGTAGTATTCGACTTAACTGTGTTATTAACATGGTCCCTTGACGAAGACAGGAAATTGACCAAATGGTCCCAGAAATTTTACTATTCTGAATACAATAAAACATTTCATATATCTGGGTGATTTCACAAAAAACATGCCCATCAGGTTTTCGCCAGGAGCCATTCTAACGTAGAGGGGCTACCGTCAAGGCTTCGGCTGGTGATGCCTTAGCCATTGGCCCTTTCTGCTGCGGCTCTTGCTGGGGTCTTAGCTCTCAAAGCATGAGGGGAGCTGGAGGGTTTCTTTCACTGACATCTCACTTAGTGCAGACTTGGGATTTGAGTGCAATCATATTGTTAATTGCGGTGTGTTTGTTCCTGTTGTTGAAGCTTCTGAAGTTTCATGTGTAAACATGCCCACCCCATCACCCTACTGGAGAGACCCGTCACGTGCATGCGTGGGGGAGCATCACCTAGCCAGTTTGGGGGGGGGGGGGAGGGGTTGTTGCTGAATCGTCTTTTAAGCCAACTGTCGGACAGCCTTTGCGACGGACGATTATATAAGTATGTAATGTTTGAAACTTTCGTCATAGGTTAGGGCTGAATCCTCAAAAGATATTATTATCATTTAATTAAATTTTCAGCCGTTTCCATTCCGAACGGTAAGAGAGGCTCTAATGTTATATCTGGGATTTCAGATGTGTCTATTGGGTAAAGCAAAACCACACTAATTATACGCTATTTAGCTTCAAGAAACCAAAAGCCAGTTCACCACAATATGAGCGAAGGGATATTCAAAACATATGCAGAAAGGGTGATGTCTCATTTTGCTACTGAAAGCTCTTTCCGAAGGTCAACTAGAATTATAGTAGCGCTAGTGATCAGTCTTGGAAAGTGATCCTGACGAGTTATGCTATTTTCTCGTTTCTTTGTTTCTATAAGGAGGGAAGGGCCCAAGGGCCCAATTTCACTACAACCTAATACAAACAATAGGAATTGAATGAAAAAGAAATCAAGTCAATGATTGAAAACAGAATCCATAAAAAGAACGAAACTCGAGATCACTCTAGTGATGTTTTGAATTCTTACTTAGAAATTGTAAATTCATTATCAGCAGGTGGGCCATTGATAAAAGCAAGAGGTCTGAAATGGGGGGGGTCCACATGTCGGTTGTCGGTTAAATTTCGACCTTGTGTCAGTGCGGTGGTAAATCTCCGTTAAAGTTTTTTTTCTTTTTTTTGTCGCTAGTCGGTAATTTTCCTCGTTTTGTCGGTAATCATACATGAAATATTTCTCGCTCTTTGTCGCTAGTAGTTACCCCATCACATACTAAAGCAAGGTTGACAGGAATTCGTAAGGATTAAAGCATGTCACCAGGTTAGCCCGCTGAAAGGCCCCGTTTGTCAGATGTTTTTTCATTTCGCATTTTGCTCTTCCTCTATCCAAACCGATCAGTACTGCAGGTACTCTCTCGTAGTGTGTAAATCTTCCAGGTAGATGTTCTCCAGTTCAGATATAAGTGACTTGCCTTTTTTTACGTCAGAACTGCAAAGAACAAACGATAAGCGTACTTGCCAGTATGAAGAAATATTTTTCGAGGAATAGTTTCAGCTCCATCTTCAGAATCTAGGAGTGCAGAGGTATGTTAGGATGAGCCTGCATACGAGCAGTGGCTCTCGGACGTGAGCTTTCCCGGTTTCAAGCCAGCCGTATAAAAGCGACTAAAAGAATTCTACTCCTCCTGGGATGGGATGGCTAGTTCCATCGCAGGGTTACCCCCGGCATAAACATTCGCAAGGTACCCCTTTATACACCGGGTGGGAAGAAGGACAAGGCACCTTGAGAGTAAAGTCGTCTTCTGCCAAGAACACAAACACAATGCACATGGCCAGGGCTCAACCGGAACCACTTTTCATGAGGCCAACCACGCAACCCAGAGGAGTGTGATGGGTGGAAAGCAAGAAATCTTCCCCAGACATAGAACTTGAGAGATCGGTATTCTATAATACTTCAACAGAAAAGGACATATAGGCGAACAATCAATGATCGATATATGACAATGTGGTGTAGGTTCTGCATTGTAAGGAGAAACCTCAGTCGTGAGAACTGCACCTCACCAGCGTCTGTGCACCTGTACGCTTATAATAAAAATGTTTATCAAGCGCGAGCGTGGGGTAAAACGGAAGTGTTTTTGTCTAAAATACTCCAGATTAGAATTGTCACATGTCGCTACATAGCGGTGTGCAGTATTTGTTATTTACATTTGTATTTTTTTATTCATTTTTTTTTTTTTTTACCCTAGCCTTGGATTAATAGCCTTTTTTATTGTGATTGCGTACGAAGAAAAAAGTGAAAAGAAGGCCTTCAGTCTGCATGAACAGGGAAAAGTCCCAGCACGAGCTCTCGTCCACTGCCAAATTCTGAAACCAGGAGTTTCCCCGTAAATAAATTTCCAGGTTCGGAAAGGAAGGCTCGTGACATTCCGACCGACGGGAATATCTTCCATCGAAAGAGAGACGTTTATTTCAACCAGGTTGAGTATCGTTACCTTAGTCTTTCATAATAACAATGAACAGATGAAATTCTCTAGTGTACTGAGAAAGGCATCAGCCGTGAACTCTCAACTGTAAAAGGTCGTCTATGAAAGAGAAGAAAGGTGATAGATCAGTATTTGGGATGAACGTATATTGCAGAACGAGAGGGGAGGGAAGGATTGGCGTACGAGAAGTTCTTACAGCAGTTTGTTATTTCAGGATATAACCAGCATGAGTAGTACTCCAGTTAAAAGCGCTCAGGTTAGCGAATCGAAAATTAACTTTTGGTTGATCTAACTTGCATCGAGTCAGTGCCATTTAGGATAACCTTATTTTGCAGTAAGTAACAGTCGCTATAATTCACCTGTAACCCTTAAACAGTTATCACGATCGAGCTAAACGCTGACGAGACAGATAGGACTGCTATTTAAATAACTTAAACGAACTGCCATATTGCTGCCAGCTTTGCCATCATGCATCATTTTTTAAATGCAAATCATTTAAAAAATTAAGTTATGATAGATGATTGATATACAAACAACCTTGCTAAGATTTACATCTGTACGGTTTTTCGTGATACCAGCGTTATTAGACCTAAGTTTATAGTAAGAGCACTTGAAGAGAGATCAAGGCCATGCTGGTGTCCGTCGAACCGGCACCAATATGACGGCTGAGCCGCTTTTTCTGCGTTAAACAAACAGTTATTACTTGACTCTAGAGCTAGATGCCTCACCTGAAGCAACGACTGTTCAGTACGCAAAAAATATAAAACGAGATGAGTCATCTTTTGGCACCGTGGATACAAGCAACTGCTTTCTAATTCACACAACCCCCAATTATTCAAACATGCTCTGTTTTACAAGCGAAGAACAATGTCGAGCTAAAACTTGACAATCAAGGATGTGTATTTTATTTCGGAATATGTCTCGAGAATGTCACATGAAAACCGGCAATATATTTATGCTATAACCTGAGTGCTGCTCAGGGCAGGCCAGCGAACGAAACCGTAACATTTCGCAATCAATATTTTGATGTTACTGAACACAGGGTCACATTTCCGGGAATCACAACCTTGGCCTCATAATGAACAATAAAAATGTTGGAATACTAATCAAAATTCTGATCCAAATTACTTTCATTTTTGCAGCCGAAACTAAAACACAAAATAATAACTTTCACCGATCAACTACTATACCGACCTAAATCAACTGAGATCAGCGAGATCGCCAATTTTACCTCTTCAGCTTACTCTGCCAACCACGACTAAATATGCATAAAATTTTCCAAGATTTTTTGAGAGGAAAATTGGCCAAATCAAGGGATTCTTTCCCCAGAGACTCTCGTATAATTCGGGAGAATTGGCATAGAACGTACACTAGCTACTAAAAACCATTCGAAGAAAATGCATTAGGCTTGTACAGTCATTGTTATAAAATAGTTAATTGGTAAATAGCTTATAGTAGTTATAGTTTCTTTTTCTTGTAGCATTTTCTTTTTTTTTTTTTTTACCGAAGATACCAGCTTTTAAGCTACACTTAAAATTCGAGGTTAAATAAAGTCATGTTATGTTTATGTTATGTTTAAATTCTAGTCTTTCCTAAAGTAGGCCTGCACTTAATTCGATGAGACTTTTTAGTGGCAAATGTTTCCTTTAGATACCATTTAATTTTGCCATTCAATCCAGAAATTTTCAGTTCGTTCCACTGTGGAGGGCGGGGGAAAGTGGCGGGCGGGTGGGGGGAGGGAGGTATTGCTGAAAGTATAAGGTGTAAGGGTAAGCTTGAATTCACATAATGCACACCGAGGTGGCAAGGATGAAGGGCATTAACGCTTTGGTTACCAAACAAAATAGGGAGCTCAGAGTATTAGCACCTGTACAAACAGCTGTTTGCTCTTGTAAGGGAAGAAGCTGAAAATGGCAAAGTAAAGTACAATTGTAGCTAATAATCAAAGCGTACCAATATGGTTCAGCTATATGCACTTATCGCTGTAAAGTTGCTTGTTTTTATTTCATTTTTCTGGCCTTAATTTGGAGCTTGAAAGGTGGGTAAACATTATCTACCGTGAGGTCACTATCCAGTGGATGTTTTAGGTTGTTTTGTGGAGACGTATCCACCAGAAGGCCATTTGTCCAGTAGGTAGCGTTGTTTTCCCTTCGAGCAACTGTGACGCAATGTTCACAGCTATGCAACCAAAATGGTCAAAGTATTTGAATTTAGACGCCAAGATCAAACTGCTTGAAGCTGTGTTTTATTTTGCTCACAAATCACGGAGTAACCTTGACCAAAAAGGAAGTATCGATCTTGTTTGAATAGGGCGAAGGCTAATGCAGTTCATCGGGTGTGCAGCGTTTTAATTCGTGATGAAAATTGATGGGCGTTTTCCAGGAGGCACCAAACAACAGAAAATAGGTCATTTTAGCAGTTAAAAAAATATTATACCATGACGTCAAGTGACATCAACTGTTTTACACTTTGAAACTTAGGGAACATGGCAACGCGCAGAAACGCGGAGAACATGGCCATTCCGCTCTGTCTACCTAACAATTGCCAGTGGAGTGCAGCAACGGGCGAATACATTAAAACAGAAGAAAGGCGTTCCTCACTTTATGTCGTCGACGAAGCACTTCAGAAACTTCGCACTGTCAGAGGTAAAAATTTCCTTGTCGCTATTTTAGTGGAGAATGCACTTTGTGATCATGGGAGCACGTTGAGCTCCATTTGTAGATATGGTCGTTATAATCAGCTGGTATATAGAAAACGTCTAATGTTACCGCTTTTGCATTTCTTAGATTTAGCAATAACCACAAATGTAATGCAATTATTTAAAATAGTATCAATAATATCATTCAAATTTTTGGACGTGGTAAGAATATACGTCAGTTCTTCGGGGTGATGTTTCCAGGTAGAGGCAAATTGCAATTTACATGATGAGATACACTGATTTGATTACATCATATACACCGGCAAAGAAAGAATACATAGACAATCTGTTCTTTTAAATCTCTCATGGACGCATCCGCTTGGAAATGACAACGGTCCCGAGTATTGCACAAGGATGGTTTCAATTTCAAGTGAAACGGTATATTAAACAATACTTTGTAAAAAGTTAAAAGTTTACACGTACTGCAAAACTATCAATTGGCCCAAAGAGACATATTAATTTAAACGCATCTTTCTCTCGTATTTTCTAGGTCCGGTGTGTGTAGTATCAATTGCTGGACCGTACAGGCAAGGAAAATCTTACGTTTTAAGCGAGGCTTTTGGGCAATCAGACGTTTTTCCTCTGGGACATCATTTTGATCCAGAAACCATGGGAATCTGGATGTGGGTTGTGCCACGGAAGATTCGGGTAAGGTTAGGACGGCAGATCATTTAAAATGAAAATAACAGATCTGTGAATACAGCAATTTGAAACTTTAATGTGTTTTCCCTCTACAACCTACACACAGGTTTACGTTTTCATTCAAAAGTCGTTGTTTTTGCACGCAGATTTTGGTCTTCCGAAAATGATATAAGTGTTCAACGGAGACTCGTACGATAAAATTTCAAGAATGCTCTCCTAAAAAAAGGCTTGAATATACAGGTGTATCTCTGTGCACAGAAAATTGGTACTGTAGCTTTTTCAAAACAATGGAAGATTTTTCGTTATTTTAATTGAACAATATTCATTTTCGTGTCTGGACAGCAAAGTAACACATACAGGAACGTAGAGTGGAAGGCAAGCCATGTTGTTTTCTTGTTTGTTTTTAGCACTTCACCTTGACGTTTGATGACCCATTATTCACTGTTTACACAGGACTCCAACGGCCAGGAGTGCACTGTGGTTTTATTGGACTCAGAGGGAATTGATGCTGTGAGAGGGGAAGGTTTAGACGACAATCAAATCTTCACACTCACTGTTTTACTGGCCTCTGTGTTAATTTACAATTCAGCCGGAGTTCCCACTAGGCATGATCTTAATGGATTGGAGTATCCTTTAACGTGCATTTAAGACCAATTGGTAACAACCTAGCTAGGTTTTTTTGCAGGTTAGCCCAGACAGATTCTTTTTTGTGTAGTGTCAGCTGGCAAGAGTCTGTTTTGGCCGGTCCATACAGTGTGTATAGGTGCTGATTTTCTGTAAATGGAATGGATACTCGGGGGACGGTACAGATGGATGTGGTCGTGAGAAACAGATGATTAGAGCCAGAAAGTAAGAATACATTCTAAATGGCTGGTAGTCACTAGCGACGCGGTTGTAGTCGGAGTCGTAAGAGCGCTTAAAGTCCAAGCGAAAATTGAAAATCGGAGTCGTAAGCGGAGTCACAAGGTCGACGAAATCGGAGTCGGAAGAATCATCAATCAAGAATCAAATTTTTCCAATTCTTTCGATTCCGTTTACGAATCCGTCGCTTAAGACCCATGAAAACTAGATTGTCGGTGACAGAAGCAGAAGAGGAAGAGCCTGGGATCTAGTATTGCGATTGGTGTATTCTTACGCTTCGATTCTGCTTCTGACTCCGGCAGACTAGTCATCAATAGATCATAAGTCATAAGCAGAAACGGTGTTCTGCCTCCGAGTCCGTTGGTTAATTGGCTGCCTCATAACTAATATGTTCATAGTCAATTACGTTTAATTTTCAAGCTTTACTGGTTTTTATATTATCAGAAGTTTAAAAGCCAAAAGTCTAGCCCACGGTTTCAATTATATATTATTGGTGTGTTTTTATTGTGTTTAATGGCCGGTCCTTCAGGGTTCTCCCAAGAAAATTTTCAACATAATTCATTTGCTAAGTAGTGCCATATTCAGTTCTATTCAATTTTCAGGCTTTTCCGGGTTTTTATTATCCAAATTTCATACACTGAACGAATTCCGATTTTCTGGTTGGTTGATTTGTACCACGTGACACTGGGTTATGACGAAACAACCGCCTTGACGTCATTATCGTGGTGTAATAGCCGTGGTGTAAATTCAATACACCCCTGTCATTACACCATGGCTTCGGCTGACTCAAAGTTTGACGATTTTTGTTTGCAGTGTATTCAATTTGAATAATAAAGATGTTAACGCACTCATTGCTCGTGAATTATTGGGATTTACCTGCACTCGTTCGCTAACAATGAACTCGAAATTTTCAATACCGCACGAGGCCGCTGAGTGCGGTATTGAAATTTCTCGTTCATTGTTAGTGAACTCGTGCAGGTAAATCCCGATAATTCACTCGCTGAGTGCGTTAACCTGTAATTATATAATGAAAGTTTAACAGCCAAAAAGTTTAGCCCACGGTTGCAATAAAAAGGTTATTGTTGGACGGTGTGTTTTTATTGTGTTTAATGACCAGCCTTTCAGAGTTCTCCCACGAAATTTTTCCAGAAAATTCAATTGTTAAGTAGTGCAAAAGCCAGTCGTGAAAATGACTGAGCGATAGAAGATTGAAAGTGGCAGAACAGACATTTCTTAACCATTTTGACAGTTTTATTTTAAAGTTATCTCAGCGAATAAGACTTCGCTCGAACAATGGTGAAGGGAGCATGCGTGGTCGACAAGAAGACACTGAGTTCTTCCATAAAACCTTCCCATTCTTTATCTGGCTTCTCAGGGATGTAACTCAATCCATTCCACCTGACTGCAGGGACATTAAGGAATACTTTTTGACAAGGGTACGTTACAACTTTATTCTACATCATTTTAAATTTGCCTGTTGTTTTTCCTGTTGCTTCTGCGTTTGTCGTTGTAAGAGTCCTCTTACGAAACGGCGTTTATATCATAAAGACTTTCGAACAAGCGTTTAGATCAAATAAGCAGTTTAAATAATGTTATGCTTCAGTCAAGTCTCGAATAACCTGAAAGGTAGAGAAAAACTCATGAAAAAAGAATTTTCGGGAAATAATCTACCAGCTTTGGAAGGTGTTTGTTTTAGAAGCCATTTTCAGCTCATACTCAACGGCTCCTAATAGATATTACAAGAAACTGTCAGTTATTCGATAATTTTTTTATTATTTTTTTTTATTTTTTAATTTTTTTTTTAACGTGACGCGGCTACGTTTTACCTACATCAGGTCATGGACATGAATGGCCTTAAAAAATGAAACTGTTCGAACTTATTCTCCCTCTTTACATGAATCAAACCTACATAAGAAACCGAATTGAGTCCTTTTGGTGCGCACTTTTAAGTTCTTTTATCTTTTGAAGCCCGTTTTATAGCTAATAATATACAAGCAACAATTTCTGCATTCTGATTGGTTAAGAACATGTCAATTAATCCCAAATCAGTGCAGAAAAGTGTAATTGAGTGCAAAAAAGTGTAATTGAGTGCAAAAATGTGCAATTGAGTGCAAAAAAGTGTAATTAGTTTGAAAATGATTGACAGCTCCTACTTTGAGCTCCCGACAAACAAAATGGCGGACAAAAATTAAAAGAAGATTGAAACTCTTTACCTTCATTTCAATACAATTACCTCATAACGAAGCAAAGTGTAAAGCTCAACAACAACTTCTAAACTAGTGAAAGTGAAGTAGATGTACACAAAAGCCGCGAGGTCAAAAACTTTAACATAAACTTCAGCTTGAGTGAATG
>JAHPZR010031812.1:0-2500 GCA_019787425.1 Platygyra sinensis | reverse complement strand
ATGATCTATTGATGACTAGTCTGCCGGAGTCAGAAGCAGAATCGAAGCGTAAGAATACACCAATCGCAATACTAGATCCCAGGCTCTTCCTCTTCTGCTTCTGTCACCGACAATCTAGTTTTCATGGGTCTTAAGCGACGGATTCGTAAACGGAATCGAAAGAATTGGAAAAATTTGATTCTTGATTGATGATTCTTCCGACTCCGATTTCGTCGACCTTGTGACTCCGCTTACGACTCCGATTTTCAATTTTCGCTTGGACTTTAAGCGCTCTTACGACTCCGACTACAACCGCGTCGCTAGTGACTACCAGCCATTTAGAATGTATTCTTACTTTCTGGCTCTAATCATCTGTTTCTCACGACCACATCCATCTGTACCGTCCCCCGAGTATCCATTCCATTTACAGAAAATCAGCACCTATACACACTGTATGGACCGGCCAAAACAGACTCTTGCCAGCTGACACTACACAAAAAAGAATCTGTCTGGGCTAACCTGCAAAAAAACCTAGCTAGGTTGTTACCAATTGGTCTTAAATGCACGTTAAAGGATACTCCAATCCATTAAGATCATGCCTAGTGGGAACTCCGGCTGAATTGTAAATTAACACAGAGGCCAGTAAAACAGTGAGTGTGAAGATTTGATTGTCGTCTAAACCTTCCCCTCTCACAGCATCAATTCCCTCTGAGTCCAATAAAACCACAGTGCACTCCTGGCCGTTGGAGTCCTGTGTAAACAGTGAATAATGGGTCATCAAACGTCAAGGTGAAGTGCTAAAAACAAACAAGAAAACAACATGGCTTGCCTTCCACTCTACGTTCCTGTATGTGTTACTTTGCTGTCCAGACACGAAAATGAATATTGTTCAATTAAAATAACGAAAAATCTTCCATTGTTTTGAAAAAGCTACAGTACCAATTTTCTGTGCACAGAGATACACCTGTATATTCAAGCCTTTTTTTAGGAGAGCATTCTTGAAATTTTATCGTACGAGTCTCCGTTGAACACTTATATCATTTTCGGAAGACCAAAATCTGCGTGCAAAAACAACGACTTTTGAATGAAAACGTAAACCTGTGTGTAGGTTGTAGAGGGAAAACACATTAAAGTTTCAAATTGCTGTATTCACAGATCTGTTATTTTCATTTTAAATGATCTGCCGTCCTAACCTTACCCGAATCTTCCGTGGCACAACCCACATCCAGATTCCCATGGTTTCTGGATCAAAATGATGTCCCAGAGGAAAAACGTCTGATTGCCCAAAAGCCTCGCTTAAAACGTAAGATTTTCCTTGCCTGTACGGTCCAGCAATTGATACTACACACACCGGACCTAGAAAATACGAGAGAAAGATGCGTTTAAATTAATATGTCTCTTTGGGCCAATTGATAGTTTTGCAGTACGTGTAAACTTTTAACTTTTTACAAAGTATTGTTTAATATACCGTTTCACTTGAAATTGAAACCATCCTTGTGCAATACTCGGGACCGTTGTCATTTCCAAGCGGATGCGTCCATGAAGAGATTTAAAAGAACAGATTGTCTATGTATTCTTTCTTTGCCGGTGTATATGATGTAATCAAATCAGTGTATCTCATCATGTAAATTGCAATTTGCCTCTACCTGGAAACATCACCCCGAAGAACTGACGTATATTCTTACCACGTCCAAAAATTTGAATGATATTATTGATACTATTTTAAATAATTGCATTACATTTGTGGTTATTGCTAAATCTAAGAAATGCAAAAGCGGTAACATTAGACGTTTTCTATATACCAGCTGATTATAACGACCATATCTACAAATGGAGCTCAACGTGCTCCCATGATCACAAAGTGCATTCTCCACTAAAATAGCGACAAGGAAATTTTTACCTCTGACAGTGCGAAGTTTCTGAAGTGCTTCGTCGACGACATAAAGTGAGGAACGCCTTTCTTCTGTTTTAATGTATTCGCCCGTTGCTGCACTCCACTGGCAATTGTTAGGTAGACAGAGCGGAATGGCCATGTTCTCCGCGTTTCTGCGCGTTGCCATGTTCCCTAAGTTTCAAAGTGTAAAACAGTTGATGTCACTTGACGTCATGGTATAATATTTTTTTAACTGCTAAAATGACCTATTTTCTGTTGTTTGGTGCCTCCTGGAAAACGCCCATCAATTTTCATCACGAATTAAAACGCTGCACACCCGATGAACTGCATTAGCCTTCGCCCTATTCAAACAAGATCGATACTTCCTTTTTGGTCAAGGTTACTCCGTGATTTGTGAGCAAAATAAAACACAGCTTCAAGCAGTTTGATCTTGGCGTCTAAATTCAAATACTTTGACCATTTTGGTTGCATAGCTGTGAACATTGCGTCACAGTTGCTCGAAGGGAAAACAACGCTACCTACTGGACAAATGGCCTTCTGGTGGATACGTCTCCACAAAACAACCTAAAACATCCACTGGATAGTGACCTCACGGTAGATAATGTTTACCCACCTTTCAAGCTCCAA
>JAHPZR010031811.1:7500-15437 GCA_019787425.1 Platygyra sinensis | reverse complement strand
GCCGAGATTCCCTTTAAACGATCTCAAGAACATTTCAAGCGAAAAATTCATCGTCAGTCCGAAAATTAAGAGCCAATAGATGTTTGTACGAAAAAGCATAATTTATCTTTGCAAATCAATTTAATCTGATATACTCTGCAGAGTTTTTTCTTTAGCATCAACGTAAATGGACAGTAAAAGCAAAGAAATAGTAGGAATTTATTAAGTACCCAGTCTGCATCTACTGTTACGTGAGTTAACAGAGTTCAAAAGCTGTAATGTTAGAAATAAGCCTAACATAATATCCTTATCCAACTAACAGGAACAACAATCACGCTTGCAGGAGGAAAATCGGGAAAGAAAGAAAGAGGTACATTCAATTAAATTTGATATCACGTGTCTATTTTGCAAGGCAAGGCAGCAAGGCAACGTTGTGGAGATTGAAGTCTCCTAACTAGATCACTAACATTTTCATTCGATGCATTTTTTCTCGTTCCGTTTCATTGATTGCTAGTCCACCACCACGTGACTTGCAAATAACTGCCGACAGATATTGGTCTGCTCATGCGTAGTATCCTCTAAATGATTTGAGATGATGATTTATTTAATGTCGAAGACGTGGGAAGTGTTTGCACAATCATCCGAGCCAGAGGCTCATGTTAAAAACGCTCGACAAACTAAACATGCATTAGAAATAATTTAAAAACGGACTAATCGAATTGTCAAAGTAAATGTGGATCAACGAGGCGATAGCCGAGTGGATCCGCATACTGCTTTGACAAAGTTATGACGAAATTCATTGTCTATAACAGGACAGACGCATGAAAAACTGACGTCCATTTGTTTTTTTACGATACCAAACTGTCAAATTGTCTGCTCTCCTTCGCTGACGCATCACATAAATTATAAATTCATGTGTCTGTCCAATAATTGACAATAAAAATTAACCAATGAACGCGCGAGAGTTTCAGCAGTTATCGTAAAAAAAATGTTTTTCTGCAAATGATAGTCTGCTCATATCCAATCGAAATCACGCTTTCGGGTGTAAAATGGCAGACCGCTTTCCTGAACTGAACTCGGTTACCGCAAAATATCTTTATTTGCCATAATCAGTGTCTCGCAGATCAATTATTTGCTATGCTCGCTACTGACAAATCACGATATTTTGCTCAACCTAGACCAACAATAGTCTGAATATTTGGAATAAGGAGTAAATCAAAAAAGCATATTTGAGTATGTGTGTCATTTTCAATCTTTAAATTTGCAGATGGAAATGTTGCTCAAAAATCTAGAGGAGGAACGAGAGAGATTTAGGGAGCAAATGGAAAGCGAGCGGAAGGCACAACAAGGTCAAATGGAAAACATGATCGCAACAAGCATGAAGCGGGCCCGAGAGGAACGGCAAGCCTTCATGAGGGAAAATCAAGCTTTGAAGGAGCGCTTTATGGCATTGCAAGAACATAACGAAAACAACATGAGAATGATAAAGAAACTGTCAGAGATGGCTGCTGAGAAAGAGCAGGAGGAAAAGGTTCTTCGTCAACAGTTGGAGGTCAACACCGAAGACGATAGCGAAGCCTTAATAAAGGAGCTGAATGAGAAACACGATGCGGAAATGAAGGCACTCCGTGATGACATGAATGCAAAGCTGGATGAGATGATCAAACAGGCCCCATCAAGTGCCCAAACAGTATGGACAACAGAGGGAATGATAGGGCAACGAGTCAAGGAAACCGACGACTTACATGGCAGAATCAAAGTTACTCGCAAAGAGCGAGAGGATGTCGAAACACCTGGATTTTGGACGCAAGCACTTCAGCTTGTGGGAAGGCTTGTCGTACCAGCTGTTGGCGCAGTTCTTTCTGCTGTAGAACCTATTGCTGCGCCACTTGTAGAAGGTGCCAGTTGTATTGCTAGCACTTTTTGCAACGTGATGTAGTTAGTTATGACTGGTTTGTAATAAGTCGGTAGAATTGCTTTACTTGTTCCAGTTGTTTGCTCCGCTCCACTAGCCTTTATTATTATTTTACTTTTTGGCCGAACAGGTGGAATCTTTACTGCCTCAATTTTATTCACTGTTTCATGAATATCTTTTTTTTCAAGGAATGCGCGTTCCACCAGTAAACACTGCTTGTGATGAGTACGAAACTCCCTACAAGAAAAAAGTGGAAGGTGCGAGTGTGGCTTTGGCACTACTTTTCACTTAAGCTCTCGAATAATCTTCGTTTGCCTTTGTCCAGTTGAAGGACCCAATGGCATCAATGAAGAATCAATGAGAAATCCATGGGTAACGATTGATTAGGTCACTGATTACTAGCGATGATCAATTACTAAGACATATATAGGCATGAGGCATTTGTTCTCTCCAGTCCCGGCAGATAATGAACGTATCTCAAGGCCAAGATTCCCTGAAGGCGCTTCCGATAGAGAGAATTAGCCGTTGTCGTCATTGATACTCGTCGATATAATCTCTACACTAAAATACTCAGATCGCGTATAACGACATTAAAGTAACTGATGAGACAACTTTTTCAAAGTACCTTTAACACTGATGCGAACTTTGATGACTATATGTTCTCTAAGTAAGCATTAGGCGCCACCCAACAAAATCCCCTTCAGTTAGTTAGGAAGTTGCTATATATCGCTACATATTTGTAGATAATCATCAAATTCAAACGTTAGTCGGCATCAAGCCATGAAGTAACATACTCTCGTGAGTTATTTAGATCGTCAAACTAAAATAAACGCTGCGCGCAACTAGTATAAGCCTCCTCAAAAATAAAACTTCAGTCGGAAAACAGGCTTTAATTTGTTGTACTAAAGTGTTTATTACCAAAATAGTTAGTTATTCGACATCTGGTTATTAACTGCCCCTTGACGAATGACAGGAAATTGCCAAATGGTCCAGAAATTTGAATATTTCTTCTTCTTTCTTTGAATTGGGGGGTCCACATGTCGGTTGTCGGTTAAAATTTTCGACCTTTGTCGGTTGTCGGTAAATCTCAGTTAATTTTTTTTCTTTTTTTTTATCGCTAGGCGGTAATTTTTCCTCGTTTTGTCGGTAATCAGTAATGTAATATTTTCTCGCCCTTTGTCGCTAGTAAGTTAACCCCATTCACACCCTCAAGCTAGGTTGACAGAATTCGTTAGGATAAGCCTGTTCGCCCGGGTTAGCCCGCTTGAAAGGCCCCGTTTTGTCGGATGTTTTTCACTTTCACATTTTGTTCTTCCTTTTCCAAGCCCATATCAGTTACTGAAGATCTCTCTTCGTGTGAAAATCTTTCCAATGTAGATTGTTTCTCCGGTCAGATATTGCGTGCTTGCTTCAGAACTGCAAAGAACAAACGATAAGTGTACTTTGCCAGTAGAATAAATATTTTGTCAGGGAATAGTTTCAGCTCCATCTTCAGAATCTAGGAGTGACAGAGGTATGTAGGCTGAGCCTGCATACGAACCAAGTGGCTCATCAAGACGGAGCTTTTCCCGGTTTCAGCAGCGTAAAGCGACTAAAAGAATTTCTACTCCTCCTGGATGGGATGCTAGTCCATCGCAGGGTTACCCTCCAGCATTAAATTCGGCGGTACCCATTTATATACCTGGGTTGAAGAAGAGAGAGGCACCTTGAGAGTTAAGCGTCTTCTTGCCCAAGAACACAACACAATGCCCCTGACCAGGGCTCAATCCCGGACCATTTGTTCCATGAGGCCACCACGCAACCCAGAGGAGTGATGGAACTTGGTGGAACATAGAACTTGAAAGATCGGTATTCTATAATAATCAACAGAAAAGACATATAGGCGAACAATCAATGATCGATATATGACAATGTCTTCAGGTTCTGCATTAAAGGAAAAACCTCAGTTGCTGATGAATAGGCCTTTTGCAACAGTTGGTCACGTGACGTGCTTTTCAAGAACACACTGATTAATCATTGGTAATGCATAATGTTATCAGAAATGGAAAGAACAGTTCCAAATAAGCTTACATGCAAATTTTCAGGTTTATATCTTTTAAGGGGGAATTTTTATGGACGTTAAAAATTAGAAGGATTTGTATGAGAAGAAGTCGCTTTGCCCTCCAGTCACGCTCCAGTGGTTTTCCATACAAATCCTTGTAATTTTGCAAGTTTTCAAGCTGCCATAAAATCTTTGCCTTTCGGTGTAACGGCCTAGAAATTTCCATTTTTCCTAATATTTTACCCCTCTTTCTATCTCCAATGGTTATATGCCAGCGGCTTTTTTTGGTAGTGATTAATAACAGAAAAGGTTTCTGGAGGGCAAAGCTTCCTCGCTTCCATACAAAACCTTCTAATTTTTGCAATATTCAAATCGTCATTAAATCTCAACCTTATATGGCATTGGTCTGAAAATTGGTGTCCTGGTTATTTAAAACATGCTCTTTCCAGCTCTGAAATTCTTTTTGCTGTAGCTGAAAGTTTAGAAATTATCGGTCACGTGACCAACTGTTGCAAAAGGCCTATTGCACTTCACCCAGGGTCTTGGACATGTACGGCTCTTAAAATGTTATCATGTCGCGAGCGTGGGTCAAACGGAAGTGTTTTGGTGTAAATTATTCTAGAAATGTCGCGTGTTCGCTACATAGCGGTACAGTTGTTTTTATTTTACATTTATTTTTTTCTTTATTTATTTTTTATTATTATTATTATTATTTTTTTTTACCCTAGCCTGGCTAAGTCGCCTGTTTTTATTTGTGATTACGTACGAAGAAAAAAGTGAAAAGAAGCCTTTCAGTTTCTGCATGAACAGGGAAAAGTCCCAGCACGGGCTCTCGTCCACTTGCCCAAATTCTGAGAACCAGGGGTTTCCCCGTAAATAAATTTCAGTTTCGGAAGAAGGCTGTGACATTTCTCGAACGACGGAAGACCTTCCATCGAAAGAGAGACGTTTCTTTCAACCAGGTGAGTATCGTTACCTTAGTCTTTCATAACAACAATGAACAGATGAAATTCTTTAGTGTACTGAGGGAAGGAATCAGACCATGAACTCATAAACTGTAAAAGGTCGTCTATGAAAGAGAAGAAAGGCGAAGATTCAGTATTTCGGAATGAAATATATTTGCATAACGAGAGGGAGGGAAGGATTGGCGTTACGAGAATTTCTTACAGCAGTTGTTATTTCAGGATTAACCTGCATGAGTAGTACTCCAGTTAAAAGCGCTCCGGTTAGCGAATCGAAAATAACCTTTTGGTTGATCTAACTTGCATCGAGTCAGTGCCATTTAGGATAACCTTATTTTGCAGTAGGTAACCAGTCGCTATAATTTCATCTGTAACCCTTAAACAGTTATCACGATCGAGCTAAACGCTGACGAGACAGATAGGACTGCTATTTAAATAACTTAAACGAACCGCCATATTGCTGCCAGCTTTGCCATCATGCAATCATTTTTTAAATGCAAATCATTTAAAAATTAAGTTATGATAGATGATTGATATACAAACAACCTTGCTAAGATTTACATCTGTACGGTTTTTCGTTGTACCAGCGTTATTAGACCCAAGTTTATAATAAGAGCATTTGAATAGAGATCAAGGCCATGCTGGTGTCCGTCGAACCGGCACCAATATGACGGCTGTAAAGTAAAGAACACTCTCATTGAGCCGCTTTTTCTGCGTTAAACAAACAGTTATTACCTGACTCTTGAGCTAGATGCCTCATCTGAAGCAACGACTGTTCAGTACGCAAAAAAATTTAAAACAAGATGAGTCATCTTTTGGCACCGTGGATACAAGCAACTGCTTTCTAATTCACACAACCCCCAATTATTCAAACATCACGGCTCTGTTTACAAAGCAAAGAACAATGTCGGGCTAAAACTTGACAATCAAGGATGTGTATTTTTATTTTGGAATATGTCTCGAGAATGTCACATGAAAACCGGCAATATATTTATGCTATAACCTGAGTGCTGCTCAGGGCAGGCCAGCGAACGAAACCGTAACATTTCGCAATCAATATTTTGATGTTACTGAACACAGGGTCACGTTTCCGGGAATCACAACCTTGGCCTCATAATGAAACAATAAAAATGTTTGAATACTAATCAAAATTCTGATCCAAAATTACTTTCATTTTTGCAACCGAAACTAAAACACAAAATAATAACTTTCACCGATCAACTACTATACCGACCTAAATCAACTGAGATCAGCGAGATCGCCAATTTTACCTCTTCAGCTTACTCTGCCAACCACGACTAAATATGCATAAAATTTTCCAAGATTTTTTGAGAGGAAAATTGGCCAAATCAAGGGATTATTTCCCCAGAGACTCTCGCATAATTCGGGAGAATTGGCATAGAACGTACACTAGCTACTAAAAACCATTCGAAGAAAATGCATTAGGCTTGTACAGTCATTGTTATAAAATAGTTAATTTGTAAATAGCTTATAGTAGTTATAGTTTCTTTTTCTTGTTGCATTTTCTTTTTTTTTTTTACCGAAGATACCAGCTTTTAAGCTACACTTAAAATTCGAGGTTAAATAAAGTCATGTTATGTTTATGTTATGTTTAAATTCTAGTCTTTCCCAAAGTAGGCCTGCACTTAATTCGATGAGACTTTTTAGTGGAAAATGTTTCCTTTAGATACCATTCAATTTTGCCATTCAGTCCAGAAATTTTCAGTTCGTTCCACTGTGGAGGGCGGGGGAAAGTGGGGGGGGGGGGGGGGGTATTGCGAGGTATTGCTGAAACTATAAGGTGTAAGGGTAAGCTTGAATTCACATAATGCACACCGAGGTGGCAAGGATGAAGGGCATTAACGCTTTGGTTACCAAACAAAATAGGGAGCTCAGAGTATTAGCACCTGTACAAACAGCTGTTTGCTCTTGTAAGGGAAGTAGCTGAAAATGGCAAAGTAAAGTACAATTGTAGCTAATAATCAAAGCGCACCAATATGGTTCAGCTATGTGCACTTATCGCTGTAAAGTTGCTTGTTTTTATTTCATTTTCTGGCCTTAATTTGGAGCTTGAAAGGTGGGTAAACATTATCCACCGTGAGGTCACTATCCAGTGGATGTTTTAGGTTGTTTTGTGGAGACGTATCCACCAGAAGGCCATTTGTCCAGTAGATAGCGTTGTTTTCCCTTCGAGCAACTGTGACGCAATGTTCACGGCTATGCAACCAAAATGGTCAAAGTATTTGAATTTAGACGCCAAGATCAAACTGCTTGAAGCTGTGTTTTATTTTGCTCACAAATCACGGAGTAACCTTGACCAAAAAGGAAGTATCGATCTTGTTTGAATAGGGCGAAGGCTAATGCAGTTCATCGGGTGTGCAGCGCTTTAATTCATGATGAAAATTGATGGGCGTTTTCCAGGAGGCACCAAACAACAGAAAATAGGTCATTTTAGCAGTTAAAAAAATATTATACCATGACGTCAAGTGACATCAACTGTTTTACACTTTGAAACTTAGGGAACATGGCAACGCGCAGAAACGCGGAGAACATGGCCATTCCGCTCTGTCTACCTAACAATTGCCAGTGGAGTGCAGCAACGGGCGAATACATTAAAACAGGAGAAAGGCGTTCGTCACTTTATGTCGTCGACGAAGCACTTCAGAAACTTCGCACTGTCAGAGGTAAAAATTTCCTTGTCGCTATTTTAGTGGAGAATGCACTTTGTAATCATGGGAGCATGCACGTTGAGCACCATTTGTAGATATGGTCGTTATAATCAGCTGGTATATAGAAAACGTCTAATGTTACCGATTTTGCATTTCTTAGATTTAGCAATAACCACAAATGTAATCACGGGAATGCAATTATTTAAAATAGTATCAATAACATCATTCAAATTTTTGGACGTGGTAAGAATATACGTCAGTTCTTCGGAGTAATGTTTCCAGGTAGAGGCAAATTGCAATTTACATGATGAGATACACTGATTTGATTACATCATATACACCGGCAAAGAAAGAATACATAGACAATCTGT
>JAHPZR010031811.1:0-2500 GCA_019787425.1 Platygyra sinensis | reverse complement strand
TCCAATATCTAAGTTGTTGTTTTTTTTTAATCAATCATTTAAAGCAATTCTCTAACGATTCTCTTAACTCGATTGAAAATAACAATGATGACTAATTACCATACTGATCGAGTGTCCAAGACATTTCCAGGGCTGGTCTAAGTTATAAGCTACATCAATAGTTAACTGATATTAATTTGTAGGCCTGGCTGCCCTGGTTCAGCTGTATGTGGAAGCTATCAACACTCCTGGTGTGATTCCTAATGTCCAGACAGCTTGGGAAACGTTTGTAGTGACAAAATGCTCTGAGGCTGCGAACGCCGCGCTCAAAGCTTATGACTTCATCATGACGTCACGACTAGCAGGTCAGCTGCCTTGCGATAACGAGGAAATTCGAAGCAGTCATGAGGCTGCCCTTGAGCAAGGCATTGCTCAACTGCAGGCAGAGACGACAGGGATATCTGCTGTTACAACTGAAAAGTACCTGAAAGAACTAACCGTAAGTAGCGATCGCGACAAGGGAGACAAAAATAAAAATATTCTGCTGTGTGCCACCGGACTTTGAACGGGTGATTTAATACAGATAACATTAGCGAAAACTCCCAAGTACCTGCTAAAAATTGACGAGAATTGAAAACTTGTTTATCAGCTGATGTATATAGAAACCGTTGAGCTACATTTGTTATGGTATGATAATTACAACAATAAAAAGCAAGTGACACACTCAAACACCAACCCACGGCCTGACGAGTACCTTACGCATGCGCACAGCCATACCAACCAGGCAGTGACAGCCATGGACAGCGGTTTCAGCCTTGTCACTTGCGTTTTATTGTTGTTTTTATGATAATTAGTCTCGCTCTTAATTATGTTGCACTTAATTAATCAATGACCAAGATGACGTTTCTGTAAGCTGATGGTTTTAGCCGTAGCCTGTGTCCTGTGCTCAGTTGCATAATAGGAAAACAAAACAAGGGGATCAATTCTAAAAACGCCAGCAATTCAGATCATACAAACAGCGCCTGTCTAAAAGACCAGTTAATTCCATTCCAATTAATTTGGTTGGTTTAGTTTAGTTTAGTTTAGTTTTGTTTACTTTATTTCAAATTTCACTAAATGGAAAGCAAATTCCTTTTTGCCCATTTTATCTTTAAAAATACATATGAAACTCATATAAACGTAGCTTGGTATATTTGCTTCCTTTCTTTTGTTTGTTTGTTTGTTTGTTTTCTTCATATGTTTCAGGAAGCTCTTGACAAAAAGCTGGCCTCGTGGCAGAGTGAAAATGAAAGGCTAACAAGGGATTCCTGTACCAGTCTCCTGAAACAGCTCAAGAAGGAACATTTAGACCCAGTCCTTGCTCAGCTACATGGAGAGGGAGGTGCCAAAGTAATGTTCGAAGACATTGTAGCTGGATACAACAGAGTTGAACACGACTACAAAGCTCGTGCTACCGGCGCTAAAGATGTTTGCGCTGCTGTGTTCTTTGAATTTCATCCGGTAAATGAATGTTTTCCATCAATAACAAAATGATAACAGATTAGGGAGTTAATTAATAAATAAACCTCTTCAGGCGACTGCTATGTCGGCTCATAATACCCGCTGCTTAGTGATTGGCCGAGAAACGAAGCTTGCACTTTCCGAAAAAGCATTTGCGACCAGCTTTTGTCAATATCACCAGCCTCCACGAACCGAGTTCCTTTTTTTCTGTACGTAAATAAAAAAAGAAGAGAAGTCGAAACTTCTTTTACGCTGGCTTTGTTTCTTTTCGACGGAAGTACTCAGAGGACAAATTTAGACGCAGGCGGGGGTTATCGCGTGATAACTGTCTGGCGATTTACACTATGTGACGTAAAAGTAGCCAATAAAATCGCACGAAAATTATTGAGTAGGTTATAGTTCTCCATATAGGCCATATTCCTAAGGTAATCTGTCTCAAGCTATTATCAGGTCACTCGTGGTTCCGGAAATCCTTTTGTTCACGTGGAGAGTCCAAACGACTTTACGGGCATTTTTTTATTATCATTGTTATTTTACTCGAAGAAAACACGCACGCAACACGCATAGTAACATCAGCAAAAACTATTTTTCGAGTGTCAGTATTAGCATTACGGCTCAAATTATTACTTGCGTTTTATCACTACTTTTCTACATATTTAAACCCATATTTAAACCCATTTTCTGGTCATCTTAGGAACTAATGAAAGAAATGCAGCAATACCTGGGTGTGCTGCGACAGTTGAAAGATTTCGACGAAAACCTAAGCAGAGAAATTGCAGCCAAAGCCTACCAAGAGCAAGAAAGAATCAGACTTGAGGTGGGAATACTAAATTTTATTACATGCGATAGAGAAAACATTGAAAAGACAGCCTTGAGCAACCTTGAGCGATCATATAATCCATTTACTAGCCTCTTCCAGGCGTTAAGTCAGTCAGGGCGCAGCGCAGAAAACAGCGCACAAAAAAAAATACATGTGTATATTGTAGTATTTACATGAATCAGCAAAACTGAACTCGTCTTT
>JAHPZR010031810.1:7500-11829 GCA_019787425.1 Platygyra sinensis | reverse complement strand
GGGGAAGTAGGAAAGAAAGAAATACGCCAATTTAGCAATGATGGATGTTTTCCTCAAGAAAGAAGGAGAGCGAATATTTCTCTGTCTTAGTGAGATTTATAAAGGCTCGTATAACGCTCTACCTACTGAACTGCTCAATGAACTCGCATCAATACCAGTGTCTCCTCCCAGAAGTCTGTTGATGACCTGTCAAAGAATCAGGACAACCTACTGCTCCAGGCTAGCCATCATTGTCTATCATTTGTTGGAAAGATTAGAATGCAGTTCGCAACAAGTGAGGACATCACGGTTGTCAATAGCGTTATCTTCAATAACACATCCTAAAGAATCAAAATTGACAGCAGCTCTTCTACATCTACGTTTACGTTATGCGAGGGTGAGTTGATTTCCAATATTAATTTTACTGACTGTCTCCTTGAATTAAAACTTGTCGAGATTGGGTTGACAGCAAAATGTGCTACTGAAATCGCTGAGTCACTGCACCAGGCTCCTAACTTGCAGAAGCTTGACTTGTCATTGAACCCATTGTACAGCAGTATGTGTGATTTGACTGAGAACCTTTATCACGTGCCTCAGCTGACTAAATTAAAGTTGAAAGGTGTCCAAATGGGAGAGAAAGAGTGCGTTGTACTTGCACTGTAATTGAACAGTGTAAATAAGTTACAAGAACTGAAAATAGGAAACAATCCTCTGGGTCACGGGATCATGACACTGGGTAAACACCTGATCTACTTGCCTAAACTGATTGGGTTGCACTTGAGAGCTACAGAGATGGGTGAAGAGGAAGCCACAGCTGTAGCCCGATGTTTACCAAGACTTTCTAAGTTACAAATGATTGATTTATCAGGCAACCCACTAGATCAAGGAATCACTGAACTGGCTGAACACCTGAACTGCTTGTCTGAACTGATTGCGTTGGGCTTGGGAGCTACAGAGATGGGTAAAAATCAAGTCACAGCTGTAGCTCGATGTTTACCAAGTCTTTCAAAGTTACAGAAGATTGATTTATCAGGCAACGAACTACGTCACGGAATCATTGGACTGGCTGAACGCCTGAAATGCTTGCCTGGTTTGACTGAACTGCAACTGGCAAATACAAACATGGGTGAAGAGGAAGCCATAGGTGTAGCCCGATGTTTACCAAGTCTTTCACAGTTAAAGATGATAGATTTATCAGTCAACCAACTAGGTCACGGGATCATTGAACTGGCTAAACACCTGAAATACTTGCCTGGTTTGAATGAGCTGCAACTGGACTATACAGAGATGGGTGAAGAGGAAGCCACAGCTGTATCCGGATGTTTGCCAAGTCTTTCACAGTTAAAGAGACTTAACTTATCACGCAACCCACTAGGTCACGGGATTGTTCAACTCTCTGAACGCCTGAAGTGTGTTCCTCATTTGACCAACCAGGCGTTGCATAATACACGCATGGGTAAAGTGCAAGTATCAGCGCTGGCCTTTGCACTGAAGCATGTACCAAAGCTGAGGACACTTAGCCTATTGAACAATCCACTTGGCCGAGGAGTCAGTGTTCTAATCCAGCATCTCAGCAGTGTTCCTGAACTACATTACCTGGATTTGAGTAGGGTTAAGATGACAAAGAAAGAAGCTGGGGATTTGGACGCAGTATGTGGCTTGTTCTCTGATTACCATGTAAGTGTAAATTTTGTTGGTATTTGTATCGATTGATTAAATCGAACACTTCTTAGTACTACTTGGCACTGTTTCAACGTCCATTGCTTTTGCAGGATCGTTTGTATTTCTGGTAGTAAATATGTGTGGTGGAAGCTGTCAGTCTGCTGTGACGACCATCGAAGCTAAATGAACTATTCATTGCTAATTTATTTGCTACAATTTAAAGACAATTGAAGCTTAGAAGTGGCTAAAATGGTATTTACAACATTAGTTATGTATGCAGTAGCACATAGAAAACTTCTAAGATGTTTGTGACTGATGGATAAAACTCTTTTTTTACCCCACTACCCATAAGCTAGAAATTCAGTGAGCATTTTTTTTCGAAATTAAGAACATAAGACACTTCTTGCTACAAAATAAACTCATTACGTGAGTACGATACTATCGGATTCGCGACCTTAGATTTGAAGTGTATTGATTTTTAGTAATTTTCTTCATTATTCGTTTGTAGTTTTTTTTTCTTTATTTTCTTGCGGTGTAGTGGGGAATTACCCCCCAAAAAATGCTATTCAGCAAAACCTGCTGGGAAAAAACAATCGCGAAAGAAGGGTCATGGGAAAAAATCCAACAAGTGCTTTCTACTATCATCAATTTTATTTTTTGATACCTCAGTATTTTTATTTTTGTTGCTTGATGGTGAAAAAAGTTAATAGTTAGAAAATTACCCATCTTCTCTCCACCGTCCTCTAGAAATACTGTTTCATCTCTATGCATAAATCCAAAGCCACTTTACTCATGGTTCTTGCACTTAAATAGCCTTCAGTTTGTCTAATCTTGTAAACAACTTAACCTTATAAGCGAAGTGAACCTTCTTTGGCTGAATGAATATCTATTATTCATGTTTCTTTTAGAACTATATGTTCGTGATTGGAAGGAAAATCGGTGGAAGATTACTCACTTGGCTTAATCTGATTTTATTCTGGCTTGTTTTATGCGGTAGCAATAGCATATCGTGTCACTTGTTGTCGTTAACGACATTTATTTTGGATTTTAATAACAAGGCAACCAGATAGCCCCCAAAAAGCTGCATTTTAAAAAGACAACGATGATCTTATTGAAAGAACTTATTTGAATTGATAATTCTTAATTTCCTCTTGTACATTGCAAAATGTCATTTTTCCCAGTCTACCAGTTTGAAGGACTTTAATATAATATTTTCTCACCACTGGCTGGAACGAAGGCGTCATATCAGCAGGTGCCAATTCGTTTCTCAAGAAATGCCATCTTTTGATCAGTTCCTGTTTATGCTTTGGATCACATTTTACTTCAGTGAAAAACGTGCCACGTATATTGTGCATATTGTGAAATTTGCTGTGGTTGGCTTTCCCGTGACGTAAAAACGGGAGCCAGTTGAGTGAAAACAGACCTGCCGTGGAAGCAAGGGAATAGCCGATAAAGAAGAGGGAATTGTTCAGTTTATGCCAAGATCAGGAATATGTTGCTCGTTTCCTCACTCAGTTTTGAAGAATCTTGAACAATGACTTCATGGCATAAGTTCCCGTCTACTCAGAATAGACCGGCATCATGTATAATGCACCGAGTAACTTGTAGCTGTCTCAGTGCTGATTTTTTTTTTTGGAATTTTAGACACATGTTTTTCTTTGGATTCATAAAACATCTACTTCGTCATATTACTCAAGCAAGATCATTGCCCTGCCTATGCCATAGTTTAAACAGTTCCCGGCATGTGGGAAAACATAGGTACCATGGGAGGCTAAGATGAGAACAACTAAAGAGCATACTAAATTGATGCGCCTGTGGAAGCAGCGGCGTGTTAATTTGTATTGCATTTGTAGGTTATTATAACACAAACCAATTGACGAGAATTGTCGAGCTTAAACTCGCCTCTCTGTGTTTTGCATTCACTACAGAGTAGATGGTTTTTAATTCATTAAAAGAACCACAGCTTTGTTTTCATGTTGGTGAATGAGGACAATGCATCTAGTCCTATAAAGTAATAAGGGCCAAAAAGAAAATCTTTAGAGATCCCAGGCAGGAACTGATTTGCCAATAAATAATGCCAGCCAACCATGTGTGGTTTTTACAATTTAAGTTTAGAACTGTTTCATTCATCATAGCCTGTCAGGTTGTAATTGTTTCTTTTTGTCCCCTTTATTTTCTCTTGTAGATCACAGAAAAGGAGACAGGCGGCATCAGTAGACTGTGCACAGAAGCGGAATTGAAAGCGGGCGGGGGTTTGGCTGATGATTTGGATTACCATGGTGGACCAGTTACATTTGATGAGGAATGAAGGCAGGTTTTCACTAGAGCATAAGCATAAGAACAAGCATAAGCATAAGCACAAGTGAAAACAGCTGAAACATAAACGTAAGCATAAGCAGAAACAAAGATAAACGAAACCCACGTATTTGTCTTGTGCAGTTTTAACCAGTAACTCGCTCGACATAAGCTTATTAATCATAAGCACAAGAAAAATGAACACTTTCGTTTTTCTTACATTGTACTTATGCTTATGTCGAGGGCGTTACTAGTGAAAACAACACAAGACAAATAAGTGGGTTCGTTCTTCATTACTTCTTCCTATGCTTACGTTTCTGTCGCAGCTGTTTACACCTTTACTTATGCTTATGCTTGCGCTTATGTTTTAGTGAAAACCAGCCTTAAGAGATC
>JAHPZR010031810.1:0-2500 GCA_019787425.1 Platygyra sinensis | reverse complement strand
ACGTAGGAAAGCTTGACAAATTGGTAATACAGGCAGGAAGACAGTTCCAGACCTTAGGTCCTTGGTAAAGATTTGCTGCATAGAGAGGACTTCAAGGTCTTCGCTGGAAATTGGACGCTTGTGCTTTGTGAAAGAAATCAATCCCTGTCGCGCAAGATCTTTTAGTGATGGATCTAGAGCTTCGTTTGCCGGCTTGAATACTTATCCCGAATAATGGAAAGCGGCTTTCTTTGAAGACATGTGAAGAGAACCAGAAAAAATCTGTCCAGCCCGGAACGAATTGGCTTTCAGAGTGTTGTGACTGTATGGTTTTCCTTCCACTGATTTTTCTGGCTTCTGCGTAAAAAGGTTTCAACATGGTCGACAATTCTGCCGGCTCCATGATTTCAAGTGCGACTGGAATTTTTCTTTCCTTCCTCCACGCTAAAGTTGGACGTGAACGGTTGGTTTTTTTTATAGTTAGTTATCACATTGTTTTAAATCTCTATTTTATAAAATGAATCGGTTTTAATTTACATAGGACTAAATATTAAAAGTCTACTCGTGACTTTCTTCACAGTTCAAAGACATTGACAGCATATTTTGGTGACTTTTTGTACTTTCCGGTACAGCACTTGCCATCAGCTATCGCTAGACTCAATAACACTAGTTTGGTTTTCTTTCCATGTTAAATAAGAGAAAAGAAAAGTTGAAATTCTCGTGCTGACTATGTTTCTCCAGGACGGAAACAATCGGAGGACAAATATCGACGCGGGCGGGGGTTATTATACACTTAATGTATGGTCCCGAGAGAAACAGTTAGTTTTGTTTTCCCGAGAGTCCTGATGTTTCCCGAGACGAAGTCGAGGGAAACATCAGGATTCGAGGGAAAACAAAACTAACTAGTTTCCCGAGGGACCATGCATTAAGTGTTTTGTTATATATTTAGACTTTCATATAGCAAAAACAAACAAACAAAGACTTCGTGAGGGCAACAACTGCGCAATTGTATCCCGGTCGGGATGCATTTATTTGATCAGGGGCACGTGACCAAGAATCAACCAATCACAGTGCTCATTTTGTTGAGTGAAAGTGTAGCTATATAACAATACGTGATAACTGTCCGGTGATTTACATCACGTGACGTCAAGTAGCCAATAAATCACGCGAAAATTCAAATTCAGTTCAAAGACATTGACAGCATATTTTGGTGACTTTTTGTACTTTCCGGTACAGCACTTGCCATCAGCTTTTTAATGTCACTATCGCTAGACTCAATACCACTAGTTTGGTTTTCTTTCCATGTTAAATAAGAGAAAAGAAAAGTTGAAATTCTCGTGCTGACTATGTTTCTCCAGGACGGAAACAATCGGAGGACAAATATCGACGCGGGCGGGGGTTATTACGTGATAACTGTCCGGTGATTTACATCACGTGACGTCAAGTAGCCAGTAAAATCACGCGAAAATTAATAGGTGGGTTATTGCGTTCGACGAAGTGGAACGCAAGCCTAATTTTGTTGCGTGACTATGGAGAGTTAGGTGCCCTGTGTAAGGTTATAGGCTAGAAAATCCACATTCCTGTAGGGCACAAAAATGGCCACTCCGCTTAATTTTTGCAGGGTCATGTCACGGCATAGTTATTAACTATGTCCCGGCCAGTAAACTGGTATCGTAGGGTCTAAGTGAGACACTGATGTGACGAACATGTGAGCACGTGAGCATGTGAGCAGGCAATGTAGACTTTGGTCCTTCTTTCAATGTGCTCTCGATCTCATTCTTTCCCCGTGGAATTTTGAGGCTGAGTAGTATTATATTCAATAGTCCTTTCCAGTATGATGTTATTTAAACGTTTGTTCGAGCTTGCGATGAGCTTGTGTATTTTATATGTTCACGAACACGATCGCCTAGGCTTTGGGATGTTCACTGGAAACAGCTGTGTTAAATCCCCGGGCTGTATTTGATTGCATTTGTGGATTTAGTTCCAATTGCGACAGAAAAGGTCAGTAGTATCCGGTCGAATATCATTTGGAATCAGTGGAAGAGTACTCTGAAGGAAAGATCCATAAGAGTGAACCTGAACCAGGGAACGGAAATGTAAATACTGTGTACTTTGTTAATCAGGCCAGGGAAATACTCGAATCAGTCGCACCGAGTTTGTTTACGCGATCAACGAGCACGCGATTGCAAATGTTACTGAGTTATATTTGAGCTTCCTGCTTAGAATAATGTTCGGAAAAAAATATACTTTTACAAATTAGCTTTTGCGCTTAAACATTACAAGTCAATGCGACAATATTTAGCACGAAATTTGAAAGCTAATGTAAATTTTTTAGTCCTATTAAACTTGTGAGTCTACGGAAACTGGTGCCGTCACGCAACGCAGTCTTCAATCAGACTGGCATGGACTTCGTCACTGAAATATCTTTCTGTAAAACCGCGGTTGTTAATGAAAAAAGATTGGTTTTTAGAGGTTGAGAGTCAGCTAGGGAAATCATTTAAGGTATCTGTATAAATTTTAC
>JAHPZR010031809.1:2500-11349 GCA_019787425.1 Platygyra sinensis | reverse complement strand
GAATTACAGAGGCTCATGATTCTGTCTTGTGCGTCGAAGGTGTTCAAAGATCAAGGTTCGTCACGCTTGGATCAGAACCAGAAAGTAGCTGAAAGCATTTTGCGTTTCTTTCCTGGATTCCACGCCTTCAAACTTCCTCCACCCACAGTGAACGAAGAAGTGCTAAAAAATATCAACAAGAACAAAAGTCAGATCAACCCTGAATTTCTCTCTGGAATAGAGAAATTTAAGGAATTACTGCGAACCACACTGATTCCTAAGCACAGTTTCAACGATGGAGAAATAGTCACCGGTGAAGGTAAAGCTTACCTATGTGTTATGCTTCACAGGCTTTGAATATGAGCTAATATACACTGAAATCTTTTTGTTGCGAGAGTTTTAGCTCGATAAAACACAAAACGTTAGCTCCTCCATAGTAAAAACCATTTCAGTAACAAAATCCAATATCTAAGTTGTTGTTTTTTTAATCAATCATTTAAAGCAATTCTCTAACGATTCTCTTAACTCAACTGAAAATAACAATGATGACTAATTACCATACTGATCGAGTGTCCAAGACATTTCCAGGGCTGGTCTAAGTTATAAGCTACATCAATAGTTAACTGATATTAATTTGTAGGCCTGGCTGCCCTAGTTCAGCTGTATGTGGAAGCTATCAACACTCCTGGTGTGATTCCTAATGTCCAGACAGCTTGGGAAACGTTTGTAGTGACAAAATGTTCTGAGGCTGCGAACGCCGCGCTCAAAGCTTATGACTTCATCATGACGTCACGACTAGCAGGTCAGCTGCCTTGCGATAACGAGAAAATTCGAAGCAGTCATGAGGCTGCCCTTGAGCAAGGCATTGCTCAACTGCAGGCAGAGACGACAGGGATATCTGCTGTTACAACTGAAAAGTACCTGAAAGAACTAACCGTAAGTAGCGATCGCGACAAGCGAGACAAAAATAAAAATATTCTGCTGTGTGCCACCGGACTTTGAACGGGTGATTTAATACAGATAACATTAGCGAAAACTCCCGAGTACCTGCTAAAAATTGACGAGAATTGAAAACTTGTTTATCAGCTGATGTATATAGAAACCGTTGAGCTACATTTGTTATGGTATGATAATTACAACAATAAAAAGCAAGTGACACACTCAAACACCAACCCACGGCCTGACGAGTACCTTACGCATGCGCACAGCCATACCAACCAGGCAGTGACAGCCATGGACAGCGGTTTCAGCCTTGTCACTTGCGTTTTATTGTTGTTTTTATGATAATTAGTCTCGCTCTTAATTATGTTGCACTTAATTAATCAATGACCAAGATGACGTTTCTGTAAGGTGATGGTTTTAGCCGTAGCCTGTCTCCTGTGCTCAGTTGCATAATAGGAAAACAAAACAAGGGGATCAATTCTAAAAACGCCAGCAATTCAGATCATACAAAAATGCAGCGCCTGTTTAAAAGACCAGTTAATTCCATTCCAATTAATTTGGTTGGTTTAGTTTAGTTTAGTTTAGTTTTGTTTACTTTATTTCAAATTTCACTAAATGGAAAGCAAATTCCTTTTTGCCCATTTTATCTTTAAAAATACATATGAAACTCATATAAACGTAGCTTGGTATATTTGCTTCCTTTCTTTTGTTTGTTGTTTGTTTGTTTGTTTGTTTTCTTCATATGTTTCAGGAAGCTCTTGACAAAAAGCTGGCCTCGTGGCAGAGTGAAAATGAAAGGCTAACAAGGGATTCCTGTACCAGTCTCCTGAAACAGCTCAAGAAGGAACATTTAGACCCAGTCCTTGCTCAGCTACATGGAGAGGGAGGTGCCAAAGTAATGTTCGAAGACATTGTAGCTGGATACAACAGAGTTGAACACGACTACAAAGCTCGTGCTACCGGCGCTAAAGATGTTTGCGCTGCTGTGTTCTTTGAATTTCATCCGGTAAATGAATGTTTTCCATCAATAACAAAATGATAACAGATTAGGGAGTTAATTAATAAATAAACCTCTTCAGGCGACTGCTATGTCGGCTCATAATACCCGCTGCTTAGTGATTGGCCGAGAAACGAAGCTTGCACTTTCCGAAAAAGCATTTGCGACCAGCCTTTGTCAATATCACCAGCCTCCACGAACCGAGTTCCTTTTTTTCTGTACGTAAATAAATAAAGAGGATAAGTCGAAACTTCTTTTACGCTGGCTTTGTTTCTTTTCGACGGAAGTACTCAGAGGACAAATTTAGACGCAGGCGGGGGTTATCGCGTGATAACTGTCTGGCGATTTACACTATGTGATGTAAAAGTAGCCAATAAAATCGCACGAAAATTATTGAGTAGGTTATAGTTCTCCATATAGGCCATATTCCTAAGGTAATCTGTCTCAAGCTATTATCAGGTCACTTGTGGTTCCGGAAATCCTTTTGTTCACGTGGAGAGTCCAAACGACTTTACGGGCATTTTTTTATTATCATTGTTATTTTACTCGAAGAAAACACGCACGCAACACGCATAGTAACATCAGCAAAAACTATTTTTCGAGTGTCAGTATTAGCATTACGGCTCAAATTATTACTTGCGTTTTATCACTACTTTTCTACATATTTAAACCCATATTTAAACCCATTTTCTGGTCATCTTAGGAACTAATGAAAGAAATGCAGCAATACCTGGGTGTGCTGCGACAGTTGAAAGATTTCGACGAAAACCTAAGCAGAGAAATTGCAGCCAAAGCCTACCAAGAGCAAGAAAGAATCAGACTTGAGGTGGGAATACTAAATTTTATTACATGCGATAGAGAAAACATTGAAAAGACAGCCTTGAGCAACCTTGAGCGATCATATAATCCATTTACTAGCCTCTTCCAGGCGTTAAGTCAGTCAGGGCGCAGCGCAGAAAACAGCGCACAAAAAAAAATACATGTGTATATTGTAGTATTTACATGAATCAGCAAAACTGAACTCGTCTTTCTTAGCTTTGTATCTCGCTCTCAGAAACTCAGGTGACCGTGATGAGAATTTTGTGGCTTAATTTGCTACTACAATGGTACTTTTTAAAGAAAAAAAAGGAAACCTGAATGTATGAACGCTCTTTCCATTGTGTTTGCAAAAAACAAAATTGATAGATTTCTTTGAGTACCCATTGAGATCGATAGTTCATGATAGTCCATGAGAGAGTAGACGCCACAACTGTCTGAAAGGAGTAAATAAGCAAATAATGAGATGGAATTTAAACCTTTAACTAAATATCTTTTTTTTTCTTTAGGAGGAATACGCTCGCTTGCAACAAGAAAATCGTGAACGGCAAATGGAAGTAAGACAATACAGCTGTGATGATATGTTTGATTATTCCCGTTAATGATGTAGTCGTAACTTCTCTTTACCACTGTAATATCAAATAGCAGTATGTGAGTTATGATCTCTTTAACTCCATGCTGTAAACTCATCGGCGTTAACTAATCCTGCCAGCGAAATTCTCCCAACCAAAATGATGGCAAATGTATGAATAAGGGTAAGAGGAGTTGATCATATGAACACTGGGCCCTTTGCACGACCCCGTCACATGGTACAAAATATACATATACTGGTGAGCAAGTTGCACAGTGGGACTTCCAAAACATCGCATCAGTCTTTGTTGTGGAAGTCCCACTGCGCAACTTGCTCACCAGTATATGTAATTTTGTACCATGTAACCGGGTTGTGCAGATAAACCCAAGAAATGACTTCTAAGCAATGCCATTTTTATCTTCAACATCTAGATGTGGCTTTTAAAATGTAATTAACACTCATATTTTTGTTTTATCTTCTTTCAAACCACATTTTTGTTCTATATGCCTTCATAATCCAGCACTTATTTTCTAGAAGGAAACATGCTGGTTCCATTACCACGCACTGTAAAACATGTTTCTCTAATCTGCTTTGCCTTCTCAAACCAGATGGAAATGTTACAAGCAAAACAACAAGAAGAAACGAAGATACTCCGTGAACAGATGGAAGCTGAGGCTAAAGCTCAACGAGATCAAATGGATAACATGATGAAAGCGAGCATGAGGCAGGCTGAAGAAGACAGGCGAGCTTTTATGCAAGAAAATCAGGCATTGAATCAACGACTATTGGAAATGCAGAAATCAAATGAAGGAATGCAGAAAAAGATGGAGAATTTGAGACAACAACTGCAGCAGAATCAGAGCAGACAGCAGGAGGTTAAAAAGCCAGGGTTCTTGGATAAAGCGCTGCAATTCATACCGGTTTTGACGGGTGTTGCTGCTGCCCTACCAAAGTGTAGCGTTATGTAATCCCTACTAAGTCGTCCATTATCTTAAAACAACAGATTATCAAAGTAAGAGAGTAATTCCCGCATAAAGGCCTTCTATCCAAGGTAATCAATCTTGAGTTATTTTTAGACAAGGTACTCAGTTCTTCCGTGGATGTTACTCGCGCGTTGCGTGAACGTTTTCGTGAAACATCTAATTCTGTTTCCAATCGTTCTATTTGAAAGCAAGGAAAACCTACTACGCTCTGAAAATGTTTTCTTTGATATTTTAACTACAGACAAAGGAGCTTCGGCCCTCGCTATGTTTTAATACATTTGAAAAACTTTAATAGGAGTTTCAATAAGAGAGAGATACCTCCCCTTTGCAGCAACAACTGAATTGAAGGCAGAGACATGAGTGTAGCACAGAGTGCAAACCAAACATACGCCCAAACAGATGGTCGAAAATGCAGACCAGACGCTCTTCACCCACGCAGCAGAAGGCGGTTGAAACAAAAACGGCAACAACGTCGATTAAATAACGAGTTAATATTTAACCTATGAATATCGTGAGAATTTAAATTTACACGGTTTGTCTATCACTGTCAGATATAGCTCAAACAGAGTGTTAAAACGGCGTCAAAATTTTCAAAAAGGAAATTTTAAATTGTTCACGTTTTCTCGAATATGCACTGAAAGTGACTGTATCAAGTTGTTGTTTTATAAAGAACGGCAAAGAAGTGAAAACATAATTATAACTCACGCTTACACAGCCACTGCAATCTTTGCCATTGAGGTTGTGCTTTGCTCATTTATAACTCACTCATCGGGCAGAATGCCTCGACATCATTAATTCATAATCGGCGAAGTGGTAAATTTAATGAGAACGCGCGTTCAATAGATAAGAATAAGAGAAGAAAGGGCCCAAATTGGCTAAGTGGGGTTGACAAAAATCGCTTTTCTGATTTCCTGACGCTCTAAAAAAGAATTCGGCATACGGCTTTTGGTAGAGTATTGATTAAACTACAATTTGAGCCTAAACTGAATGAGATTTAGGAATCTAGGTATTTAGGTATCTCTCTCTAAATGAGATTTAGGAAGTATAAGGACTATCCCTTCGCGATTGAAAAACTGTAAAACTGGACCACTTTTAATATGAGGTTCGTTTTCAGCAGCGGTTTATTGAAAATTAAAACAGCCTTGCAATATTCGGTATACGGCAAAATGGAAGATGGATATTTTCTTAAACAAAATACGTTTTAAGTTTGGTAATGGATGAACGAGAACCACTATCCCGTTCAGTTTGAAATCTGCCTGGTCAAGTCGCGTTTGAAAATGGCGCGTTCTAGGTAAGCGAGCCATTGTATTCAGCTCAGGACCGAATAACAATGGCTGTCAAAACTAACAATACCCATTCAACACGTGCAAGCGCACAAATATATTTAGAAAAAAAAATAAACGGCAAAAGAATGAACAGCCAAACCGGAGCACAAATCAAATGAAAGCCCAGCTGATCAAGGTGAAGATGGAGAGCAGAAAAAAACTTTGCTATAAATCGTCATTTGAAAATCAAACCATATAAATTAATTGACTTCACATTTCCCATCATTTCGTCTCACGTAGTTAGGAGAAAGTCGCTTGTCCTCGATCTGCAGTCATCGCATCAACGTACCATGTCAGGAGCTCATCACCAGGAGCCTGTAACTACCCTATATTCCTGTCACGGCGTTTTCACAGACCGATCTATTTTTAGTTTGAATTTATCTCGAAATCGAATCCCCATAGGAACCTCAGTGACCAATTGCAATCACAAGCACGGACTACTGTTAACATGTCGACATGATGTCGACATATTCACGTGAGGCCGCATTGTTTTATCCTTATCGAAGCGTGCTCATGTAGGCTGGAACTGGACTATGTCGCGAGAAAAATATCTAAAAAGAGATTACTCTGTAAAAATGCCGTTGTATTGGCTTAGTATGGGAGTTGAAGGCTCCTAGTAATGGCTCCTGACCATGTCTAAAAATAATTTAATAGGGATTAACTTGAGTAAAGGAGCTATATAAAGATTATCTCTATTACCTTGATAATCGCTTGCTTAAAAAGATATGTTTGCCTGTATCTTACTCACTGGTACATCATGGTATTTTGTAACGACTTCAATTCTTGAATTACGCACTTATCATTGATTACGAGTATCGTAGTCTTTGCACTTTGTATTGCAGTATAACGGCTGATTTGAATGTTATCTTTAGTGGAACTGATTAAACGTTATGGAGGCATTTAAACAATAGTTTATTAATTATTTTTCTACAAATAACGTTGCCAAACTTTGCGAGCCTACGCTTAGCCCTGGGTGGGGGAGAGGTGTTTTTTTGTAAAGGCTAATGGGGATTTACCGCTGGATGGGGCCTAATTTTCACGACTGGATTGACTATCCTGGGGTCGCATTTTCAATAGAGTTACTAGAACTGGAATGGGGTCGCACATCATTTTCTGATTTTTGGGGTAAGACAGTTCTTCATATTTACTGCTAGCAAACGTAGCAGAATTTTTGTACTGCGGGTGAAAAGTTAGGTGTTCTTTATTCGATATAAAGTTCATGCATAAATAGAAAGTGACTAAAGTGGCATCGCGAAAATACATTTTGCCCAAAAGTGACTAGGATAGGGTCTATAATTGGCCACTGCATAGACTATAATGTGTATAGGGACTCTGAGAGGTCAGCGACACATACCTAGTAAAAATTGACCCAAGTAACTCCCGGGACCCTTAGGTTAGTTGAAGAGTAGCTCGCAAAAGAAAAAAAGAAGGCTACTTAATTTTATTGTGGCCCTTTTTTCGTTCACAGAAAAAGGTGCTTAAACATACAAGAGGTCCTTGCCATGCTTGTTTTCGTCTGGATCAGGAACAGAATATGTTGCGAGCTTTGAAGACTTTACAATATAACAGAGACTCGTATGTTTACATGTCGGTAGTCCAACTCAAACACGATCGAGTAAGTTTGACAGTTTCTTGGACCTGAGCCGCAAGGCTCTCGATTTCATCAAAAGGCACTTGAGTGTTTCCCGCGGCGAGAGTACGAAAATAAAGCGACCAGTTCTGATGAAATAAACATCCTCTCATTCAGTCCTGAATATGATACAATTGACCGCACTTTAAGGGAAGTTTTTTAAACTTTGTCGTGTCAGCTATAACTATACGCTCACAACTGTTCGATGTACAAGCAAACACAGCTTCATTATTTCTCATATAGTTCTTAATTTATACAGAGATGGCGTTGAAACGTGATTTAAAACCAAACGTTACGCGCAGTCGTTTGTAGCGCAGCAAACACGTGTGTCCAGCGCGCGCCATGTACATTATTTCAAAGAATTAGAAACTAATGTTCAGGTTCACACCGTTTTCAGTTCTGCCGTGAAAAACTGGAAAAAGTACTCCACTAGCCCCCGTGTTTTTGTTACCTTCTCAATTTGCCTTTCCAACTTCTTGTATCAAACCATTTTCAAGGTTTCGGCATTAAATAAGCACGAGTGATTGTTTAGGGAGTATTCATGCTTTAGAAAGTGGAGTAGGCCGGAGGAATTCCAAGAAGGGAGGGTCAACATAGATTGCAAATCATGCCTGGTCACGCGATCACGCTATTGACTTTGAAAACGATTCTATCGTTGATAAATGTGGTTTTAGAACAAGAAAGACACATTGTTGAATGTTCATCACATTTACACATGGTTTTTCACTCGTGTTGTTCTAAATACCCCTAAAATCGATTGGCCTATTCAAACCGTTTTTAATTGACCAAACAATTACTCAGGTTTGCGTACACATTTCAGAAAAGCGAATTTCGAGCTTCCAGTTTGAAAGGCAGAGAGATCCTTGTGGCGGGCGTTGTAGAAGGTTCTCAAAATATCCATTGTCCATTACAACGCACTTTTAACATCAAGAGAAATTAATGAATATAATATTTTCTCCTTAAGGACGGTGCCTACTAATTGAAAGGTGTTTTTGCCCGGTTCACTGAATATGCGGGAAAAGCAAATCATAACGAGTGCTATTGAAATCCGAAAAGAAAATTGGGGGTTACCACGCATTTTTCGAAGATAATAATTAATCAGCAATATTTGTAAAAAGCTTTGTATGGCAATGTATGGAGTTTTTTTTCCCAATTGAAGCTTAATTATCTCTGAAAAATGCGTGGTTACCCCCAATTTTCTTTTTGGATACCAAGAGCACTTGCTAAGTTCTACTTTCTCCGCATAGTTTTAAACCCCGCAAAAATATCCCTGTATTATAAGCACCACCCATAGGAAATCCGAGTATCTCGAGATGCGCAGACCGTATGTGCAATAACAATAGTAGGCACCGTCCTTAAATCATGCCCAATTCCAGAAAAAATGTAAAGTACTTATCATATTCCAGCCAGAAGCGGCTCCAATCCATGCCTTCTTTACACACTGAACAGCTCTGCAGAGAAGTTTTCCCTCCCCACCCTGAATCTAACCGTCATCGAGGAATGTTATGGGGAAAACAAGTCAAATATCAGTTCCATTTTCCAGGGTAGGGTCACTATTGGACAGAACTTCCTTCTCTAAAATCCTGTGTTATAAAGGTAGAAAAAC